>WEIS01055449.1:17504-54015 GCA_013389965.1 Todus mexicanus | reverse complement strand
AAAAAAAAAAAAAAGTTTGCACTTATTTTTGTTCCTAAGGTGACTTTTTTTTGGCTATCTCTCTGTGCGTCTCACTTATTTTTAAGTTGCAATAGCTCGGAGCATGTTTTCCAAATGGTTCATGGCTCTACAGAGAAGTACTAAAACCATGGCACACTTAACGCTTGTCTCCTCATAAACTATTTTGCTGTGGGGCGGTCGCTGTCTCCATAGGGAACCAGCCCAGCTCCGTATTTTAAACACTGGATTTGTCTTCTACTGCAAACAAATACTGTGAAGTTAATGTAAAAAAAAAAAAAGAAAAAAAAAAAAGAAAAAAATAATCGATATTTTTAATTGTTTTTAATCTTGGTGCAGTTCAGATTAAATATGTATATTTAAAGACACTAATTTTTGTGGGAGAGTTTTATAGTATACAGTATGTAGAGAAGCTATTGGAATGGAATTATATTTTATAAAAACGTTCTATCACTGTTTTATAGTGAACTATTTTTTTCCTCAGTGTTAGTGTAATACTGTTAGTCTAGATACGACAATCACAGGAAGAGTGATTCAAGCTACTGTTAGCGCTTAGTTTTGCGTGGAGTTCTGTTTGCAACTGTATTGGTATGTGCTGTACAATGTGACAATCGTGACTAGGATTGTTGTCTTTATAAATTTACACAAAATAAAACGTGCTAGAGTTGTAAGCTCGAGCCGCCTCCTCCTCCTCCTCCCCCCCGCTTCCTCCTCCTCCTCCCCCCTATAGCAGAATGGGTGTTTGTGGGTTTTATCATTATTTATTAATAATAATTATTTATTTTATTATTGTTTATTGCTGATATTGCACCGGTGGGTGTGCTGCTTTTTAAAATATACTCTAATGTTTCTCTCTTTTTCCAGGGCCACGTGGAATTTTAGGCATGTGAGGAGCTGCTGTATCTCAGTCAGAGCCTTTCCTTAGTCAGTGGGCAGGATGAGAACCAGCACCACTTCTGCATTTTAACCGGAGTGTCAGGGGGGTTTGAATGGGCTCAGCTTTCTCTCCAGTGCCCTGAGTGAGCTTTGGACCAGCTCTGCCCTGGCGGTGCCGCTTTACAGCCACGTGCTAGAGGACGAGGCTGTAGATGCAGAAGTGATGTGGCGTGTATGGGCAGCCTGGCAAAGGCACCAGCGCACGCTGGAATCCCAGCACCATCAGGCTGACCCAAGCCATGTTGACAAACTTGCCTGAAGGAGTTTTAAGCACCAAATCTCTCCCAGGCTTGGGAGCTGAGGTCTGATCCAACTCCTGCTAACGTCTGCTGTAAAACTTGAGCTGCCTTTAGCAGAAGCTGGGATTGGGAGGAAGAAGGTGCGAGCTGCTCGTGCCAACTGCTGCTCAGGGGAGGAAAATAAGCTGGTGGGTAGCTTTGCACCTGTACTACGTGCACTGCATCTTGTGTTCCTGAATTATTTGGAGGTGAAGCATCCTGGCAGAATCAGGCTGCCTTGAAATGGTGCTGGTTGTGGGATGGGCAAATTACAGTTAATGCTGGTGTGGAGGCACAGCTCTCTCTCTCCCCTCCTGCTATCACGTAGCCGCTTCTTTGCAATCATCTTAAAATAGGCAGGTATTTCTTGCGTTCAAGCATGCGTCCTGCCTCGTGGAGACTGCACTTCCATCCCCATCTGCAGGGATGGTGGAAAGCTACTGGAGATGTGCAGTGGTCCTGCATCCTCTGGCTCCGATGTGGTGAAGTGCTAGAATCTATAAATACATACTTTTATTATTATTTCTACCCCTGGGGGGTTGGCGGCCCTGCAGCTGCCTATTTGTGACACTTTCGTTTCACTTTTTGCTCCTGTTGCGGATGTATGGAAGAAGATTTAAAGGTGTTTTATCTTCTCTGCCCCCAAAAATATACTAAATGTGTCTAAATCTGGGTGCTGTGCTAGGGAAGAGGGAGGTAAAAGGCTTTTCTTTGAGGGAGAAGTGTGCTCAGAAAGAAGCGAGCTTGAAGCTAAACCTGGGAGGTGGATGGCTTGCAGTCGGTCTATAAATAACTGTGAGTAGATTGAGGAGAGCAGCCCACATCTACTCTGGCATGGGCATGCTGTGCCCATTTTCTTTGTTGATAGCAATTGCTAATGTGAATTCTGGCACTCCAAATCCTGATGCCTGTTGTTCTGATAACATAATTAAATCTTAGGAATGTGAAATATAAAAAGCTTTGAGAAGAAACAAGGCCACTAAGCGGATGCTGGGAAAGGGGTGTGCATGGTGCGTTTGTACTGAATAAGCGATGGGATCCTTCTAGGCAGGGTTCCCTCCTGCCAGCTCACAGGTAAGCTGGGAGTGATTCTGTCCTTTCCTACAGGAAAGGGTATGACCCGTGGCATGATCTGCTCTCCTAATCCCAGGCTGCAAGGGCTGTCATCTTCCAGGACTGCAGCATGTAATGGGCTCCTTAGGTTGGCAAAGGTCAGTCCTACCAATGCCAGCAGCTTGGGTTCCTACTGCCCTCACAAAGCCCATTTCTTCTTTGTGAGTGTTGTGAAATGTGGTTATTCATTTTAGCTTTTTTTTTTTTTTTTTAAATGTTAAGTGCCTTCTGGAGATGGGCTGATCTTGATACACACAGGGGTGGCTGTGGATGTCTGGGTGCATCTGGCCGTAGGTGACCAAATGCCTCTGTGCAGCTGGAGACTACAGAGGGAATGGCTTTTTCTCATCTTGGATGGTGGAGTGTGTGTTTGGACCACGTGCCTTCCAACTACCGAGGAGAGTTCATGCTGACCCATGGGGATCCCACCAGGTGAGATCCCTGATGCTGTTGGATCCTATGTTCTGGGAAGCACTGTGCAGATGGACTGTATTTATTGCTTAAATCAGATTCTTGCAGGGGAGATTAGCCTTCAAGCATGTTAATGAAGGAGAAGTAGTTGTGGCAGAGGGATAGAGGGACTTTTGTATTACCCAGCTTTGGTAGTACCATCACCATCCAGCTTCTACTGGTGCTCAGGGTTGGATCGTGCCACCCTGAGCTTCCCTTGCCCTGAGTATCTTTCTGTGCTGTTTTGCTGAGGAAGGCACACAGCAGAACATAACCCAGCAGCTGTTATCTGAGGAAATCAATGGCAGGTGTGACCCAGCGAAAAACAGCCGATGTAGGGCAAAGCTGGGCTCAAGTGAGATGGAGTTGAGCCTACGGTGCAGTTGGTGTGTGAAAACGCCGTGTCCTGGGAGGAGGAGGAAGAGGAGGAGGAATCGCGGATGGGGCTGCAAGTGACCTGCCTAGAGAACATTTTGTCTCAAGTGACTTGATGTTTTGTTCCGGGAAGGACCTGGCTGAAAGTACCACAGATTGAGCAACTTTGTGCAGTGAGGTGTCTTTCCTAACAACCGGACTGAGGGATCCTAGTTTCTTGCTTTTCAAATGTGGGAATGAGCTTTCCAAGCGTGCATCCTCTATGTATGTGCTGTAGCTCTCTGCTCTGTTGCTGACTAGCTCCTTTTATCTCAATTTAAAACAAAAAAAAACAAAAAAAGAAGGAAATCCCTGGTGCTGTTGAACGGGAGGAGAGCAGCAAACATGTTGGTTATTGTTACCTGTTTCCTGTTTGTTGTTCCCCCTCGTACAGCTGCACACTTCTGCACACAGCTGGCTCCTCTGCCCTTTCAAAATGATCTGTTGCAGAAAAGAAAAGCACTTGCCGAGGTGGCTTTAAAAACAAACAAACAAACAAAACTAAAACAACCTCCCCAAACACTACTTCTAATGTTCTTGGACTTTGTATGTGCACAGACCTCGCCTGTGCCCCAGCCTAGCAAGAGGAGTTTGGCACAGGTAGGGATGAAGGCTGGTACTGCTGCCAGGCAAAGCAGCCTGTGCCGGGCAGCGCTGCCAGCGTTTTCCAGCGGCAGAGGGTGGGCTCTGGCATCCCAAGAGGTTTTGAAGGCTTTTCCCAAGGGGCGTTGAAGCAATAGACGTGGTAGACCTCGGGACAAAATTGCCAGAAAGGGATGTTATCAGTCTTAATAACATAGGAATTCAGGGAAACAAAGGTTCGGATGACGACCTTATCCACAGGTTACTTCTCCCTGAGGATAACTCAGCCCACACACTAGGTACTCTCTGTTCCCCAACCTTTCTTATCTATGTCTTTTTTTTTTCTGTGCTATCCAGGTGGTGTTACGAACCATCTGCTGCAGTGATTCAGCAGAATCCATTTAGCGCTTTCCCAGAGAGGCCAGCATCTGCCAGGCAAGGGGGAGGCCATGGGGAAGCCCGGCACATCTGCCGCTGTGTCTGTGAGCGAGGTCTGGGGTCAGCCCCTAACCTCCTCCCAGCCACCCCGTGGGGCACGGGTTGTGTGGGGGAGCCCAGCAATCTTTGCCTTCATCATCATGGCTTGTCTGGCTTGATCCGCATGGTTAATTAACAAATGGCTCTTTTGGCTTTGGCCGTGGAAGGGAAGAACCTCCCTTGTACTTTGTGACGTTCTGCAGCGTCTGGCCGGCGCTTGGCAGGCGCTGAGTTTCCTGGCTGGTACAAGATGGGAACAAGACAGTGCCATCTTCGTTCCCAAGGTCATGCTGAGAGATCTTGGACTCAAAAGCACAAGGGTATAAATACAGCATCTCCAAACTGGGAGAATAAGGCAGCTCCAGTCCCGCAGGATTTTGCAGAACAGATGTGGGGCTGGGCTGGGTGTAAGGGGGAAGGGAGTGTAGAAAGGGTGATGCCAGTTCTGCCTTGGGTATCAAAAATTCCACCCATTCACCTTGGGCAGGTGCTTCAGTGTGAGGATCACTTAGATTTTGCTTTAGGATGGAGGCAGGATGATCAGATAAAAGGAAGAATTTCATTAGCAGTGCTGACTTCCCAATCTATTGGTAAGACTCGAGCTAGTGCTTGGCAGCGACTGCTGGCAAATACTGAGTCAGTATAAAAAGTAACTACCTGGCAAGGTGCTTTGAAAGCCTGTACACATTTGAGCCTCTGGCAGGAAATGTAATAGATCTTGTGTTCAAAAATCCATCACATCTGTGCAATGGATTATGGCAGTGAGTGCTGAACAAGGACCAGGAATGGGTTGCAACATTTCTCATGCACCAGAAGCTATCTTTGTTTTATGGAGAGCCAGTGACATTTGGAGGAGCAGAAGCCTCTATTTCCCTTACTTTATAAATTAAATAAAAATGTCTTTGTTTTGGTAGACCATGGGTAGTCGCAATGACTAGGATTTCAAGCCTTGTAATGTCAGCTGTCAGAAGAAACTGGTTTCCTTTTAATCATTTCCTTGGAGATGCTCTTAAACATCTCACAGTTTTGTTTCTGCGAATGTTTTGTAAGCAAACCCTTTCACCTTGCTGCTGTCAAAGAATATACACAAGATCCTTGGAAGAGGACAGGAAGAGACCTTGTCTTGGCATCTGGTCTGTCCTGCTTCTGGGCAGGGCAAACTCAATGTTAGTTTTACCTGACAAATATGTTTCTAACCTACTTGTGGGAACCTCCTCAGGCAATCTGTCATTGTGCCCACCTGCCCTTTAGCCTGGAAAGCTTTTTTTCTCCTGATTTCTAGCCCGGGTCTGATGTTTTTGCCTTTCCATATGGATAAAGGAGGTTCTGCTGGCAGTGTGATAGCTGAGCCGTAAAAATGGCCATATATGGTGAACTGACTCAACTTGTAAACTAGACCTGGATGCAGAGTATGGGGCAAAGCAACCAAACTGCAGAATGAGATTATTCTAAAGCCCCCTCGGTGGTTTATTTCATGGCCAGTAAAGATACAGGAGACCCCAGGGCATAAGCTGCTGTCTGTTGGTGGGCAATGTGAGAAATGCGCCGTTGGGCAATACATACAGAAGTGACTTTATACAACGTGCAAGGTCAAGGCCTCAGTGCTGTTTGTTCTTCAGGAAACTTTTAGGACCTACATCTGCTTGGCCTAAAGTAGGCTATGTTCTCCTGTGCCTTGTCTTAGGCTTTTGTTTAAGGTAGAATTTTAGTCATCTTTTAACGAACACTGTTGAATGTTTTAGTCGGGAAAAACCCCTCAAATGTGGTTGCTTTCCCTTTCTTGCAGGAACCTCCAGTTCTGACTTTAGGAATAACCCAACTAGCCTCTTACTAATGAAACTAATGATATATCATGCTACAAAAAGGGAGCCAGGGGTCAGGCTACACTAGGGCTTATTGTGGGACCCATTAGACTGGAGCTGTATCAGTGCAGGACCTTCCTGTGCTTTGCCCTGCAAGGTCCTGTCCTGGGTTCAGCTGAGTTGGGGCTAATTGCTACAAACAGCTGCTGACCTAATCAGGTGCAAGTGCTTCAGCTGATGTAAGTTGAGAATATGGTGGAGAAACTTACTGCTGGAGGGGAAAGAGTCAAGTGCTGCTGAAGGACTGTCAGGAAATACATGGTCTGAGAGACCTGGTGCTGCAGGTACCTGTATCTGCTCTGTGCTGCTGCAAGATTAATGCTTGCTCTCTGTTGTCCCCTGGTCTGGGCAACGCTTTGTCTCCTGGTGCTTTTACACCTGGGATACAAACTTTCAACTCCATGCCTCTGAGGGACCATGGAAAACTTGTTTAAGCTCAGGTTTACCCCAGGGTGTGGAGTTCTCCTCTAGCTGGGGAGTGGGTTTGAGGGAGCTCTGCTGAGCTGCTTGGCTGCCACCTAGTCCTAGCTTCAGTGCTGTAAATCTCAAGCACCGAAAGCTGTTCAGCGCCACATGTCCAGAAGCGGTAGCCTCAAGTGCTGATGGTGTCTCATCAGGAGTGTCTCAAAGATGGGTAAGTGAAGATGCTGGAGTCAGTGATGCTGTTTGGTGCAGTAACTCAGGGGTGGCAGTGCTTGCCCAGGAGGGAGGCAGGCAGAGCTTCAGGCCTTTCACCACCTTTTAAGACCTTGAATAATGCTGTTCCCAACCTTGACTAGTTCCTCATTGACTAGGGCACAGCCAGCAGCATCTACAGGTGGTTCTCCACCCCTGCTGCAAGGGCAAGACTGATCCAAAGAGGCAGTGAAGATGTGAGCCAGGCTCACATCAGGTGAGGACAGTTATGGAGGGAGTTAATCTGGGATTGCAGGCTTGAACACCAAAGGAGCGATTGGTTTTTGGAGCAAACGACGAGGCTCTGGGCACAGCCTCCCCCTAAAACGATGGTAGTAGTGCTGCTGCTCGTGCTAACAGGGCAGAGGTGCTTCGTCTCCCATAGCACTGAGCTCCAGCAAGGCAGAGAAACTGCGATACTTTCTGAGTGCTGCGTTTAACTCCTCGGCATCAGCAGAATCAGAAACTCTTGTTACCTCTAAAATTAGGCTAAAAAGTCACCCGAGACTTTCAACAACAAAAGCCACCTGTTTTACTGGGCTCGAGTTTTTTAAGCCTTGCTGCTTGTAAAACTGGAATTTAAGAGATCAGACAACACTTTGTTCTGCAGTATTTGCAAACATCAAAAGATGCCAAAACTTACTGAAAACTGCTCTGAAGTACAGTATGAGCACTGTGAGCNAAAATAGAATTTTTAATTTTTTTTTAAAAAAAAGACTTAAATAATTAATCTATTAAGAGAAGTATTAGATTTGCAGCTTTTTGCATAAAAGTCTTCAAGTTTGTCATCCCCATTGATTTTCACACATGGAGGTACCAAATTGCAGAAAATATCATGTACTTTCTATAGAAAGCATCTGGTTCGTTGGCTGTACCCTGCAAAGCTCTGCCCTGCTGGGGCAAACTCCAGGGCAGCGGTGCAGACTTTTGCCTACATGAAGGCTATTGAATGGGCTCTGATGTTGCACAACTTCCAAGCAGGCAAAACGGTGTCGGCTACCTGCGAGCCTCTCCCTCTTCCTTGTGTACTTTGAAACCCCGAGGGAGGGAGAGCAGAGAATGAGTAAGACATCGGGAACAGATGTTGCCCAGTAGCAGTGAAACAAATATTTTGTATTTATGCTGCTTCCATTCAAGGGTAATGTTCACATCGGTGCGTCTGTGTTAACTTGCCCTTTTCTCAGCATAATCCTGCTGCAGAGCCATCAGAGCTGGTTACGAATAAAAATTTGCTTGGAGCGGGGTGAGAGCTGAGCTCCTGAATTTGTGCAGTTTGGTTCCTAACTCTGCAAAGCATGTTGGTTATTCCCTTGTTTATGTGTCATTTCTTCCCCTGCCTGACCTGTTTTGCTGTCCCCCTGCTGCGAGTGGCGGTTTGCTTTGCATACAGAGGAAAGACACTACCCAGAAGGACTCCGAATTATTATTTTTTTGTGGCTTTTTTTTTTCCAAAGCAGTTTCTGTGTAAGAAGCAGTTACCCTTCCCCCTCCTCCCTGCTTTTTAGTTTTTCTTTTTTTTCCAGAGAGACCTTCCAGTGCTCCTCTCCAGGCTTTTTTTTATATAGATGTGATTGGCTTGGGGTGCACAGCTGCCCCTCCATCCCCTTGTCCTCAGCTCAGTAGGCTGAGAAGCGCCTTGTTCCCCAGCCCTGGAGGATATTATCCCCACGGCAGCATCTGGCTCTTGGCAGGCTCTGCGGGCAGCCGCGCTGGCAGGGTTTGGAGTTCCCTTTTAGCTTTGTCGTGTGGTAATCTGTCAGTTGGCTCTTCTGGCTCCCTTGTTCTCCTGCCTGCTTTTTCTTCTCGACAAACCTCTTAATTCGGAGTTGGTCAATGGGAGGTTTGAGAATGCTCCTTGGAATCGCTCTCCATGAGGCGCTTCTTGCGCTTTGCTCCAAGGAGAGACTTTCAGCAAATCTTTATTTTATTTTAATAGTAGCAAGAGGAGGAAAGAAAAAAGCTGGTCAGGTTCCTAGTAGCTCGGTGGAGTCTGTTAGTGTCAGCAGACAGGATAATTTACTCAGCCAATTGTTCTGGCTCTGATTATTTACAGTAACCCTAAAAGCATTGCCTCCCTCCCCAGGAAGGAAGCACTGGTGGTTTTAAACAGCAAGAAAAGACTTTAAACAAACCAAGAGCAAAATATGAAACGCCAGCTCTGCTGCTCCTCTTGAAAATGATTGTGTTTTGGGGACAGATCCTCAGCTGAAGTAAATCCCGCCTGTCCCCAGGATTGTGTCACTGCGCATCGTTTCAGAACCGTCCCCCAAGGATACTACTATTCTTTTCTCCATGTATGAATAAGCCACTTATAGTGCATAGCTGCTATATTACAATTTCCTAAGAGGTGCTGGCATCTGGAGAGATTACATTCCACTGGCCCCTGGGATGGAAAGAATGAGTTCAAGAACAAAGAATGAAATCCTCACTTCTGTACTCAGAAATCCGATATTCGCTAAAGGGTAGGGGCGAGCCGGTAGCCGGACCTTGACATTGCCAGTGCTTGGTACAACCTTCCTCTTTTCTGCCAAAAAAATTCAGCTGCACTGAACCATCCATAAAATTAAACTTAATACCGCTCAGGCTGAACTTGGTGGGTGGGAGAAAGAAAAAAAAAATCTCACTGGTGAACTTTGCGACACCGAAATGTGTAGGATTAACAGCTCTGTGATCCGGCGTCTGTTTGCAGGACTGGCACGGTTCACGCCGTGGTCTTGGCAGCCGTCACGCAGCCCTGCACCTTGCTTTGCAGAGACACCTTTCTGGGTGGGAGGAGGATGTTGAAGGCCTGGCTGCCTGCCAGCTAGCGTTGAACTGCCACGCAAATTGCAGTGGAGCTGCAAAAAAATTGAGATCGCCCACTCCTAGCAGTCTGTGCCATCGGCTGTCTGGCAGGATTGATGGTTGTCACTACCGAACGCTGTTGAGCTGGAGCCAAAATCAAATGAGTGGATGTCCTCGTGAGCCTGCTTGGGGAAAAAAACCCACCAACCTTAAAAAAAACCCTAAGAACTTCTTTTGAGTTTAGAAACTGAACTAAACTGAAGAGGCTTGTTCTACTTTATAATTGCTTAGCTGAGAATAAAGGCTGGGAGACATTCCTGCTGCATGTGAAATTGGAAGGTTGCAGGTTTTTCAGCTGTCTCTCTTGGGCCATGTTTTGGGATGGAGAAAACTAACAGGAAGGAAGGAGCATCTCTTGTATTAAACTGTTCCTGGGACCTGGAGGGATGTTTAACCCTGTTTAACCACTGTCTTAAGACCTGTGGTGTAATGCTGTTTGTGGCAACACGGGACAGGCTGATGTCCTTTGTTTTTCTCTCTTCCCATATGCCTGAGCATGCTCTAGGTCACGATTGTAGTGGTTGCTAATGCATGATGGCAGTGAAGCAACTGGTTAGAACCATCTTGGTAAATCATAGAATAGTTTGGGTTGGAAAGGACCTTTAAAGGTCATCCGGTCCAACCCTCCTGCAGTGAGCAGGGACATCTTCCACTAGATCAGAGTCACATCCAGCTTGACCTTGAATGTTTCCAGGAAAAAAAGTGGGGACTAGGTTTCCTGAATCTGAGCAAAGGCTGGAACCAAAGGGGTTTTACAAAATCATGGTAGGAGCAAAGTGTTAAGAGCCTGGTTTGGCTGTAGTGCCTGATCTACACCAGCAAAGCAGAGATCAGGCCCTAGTCTCCTGTAGCTCTAGCATGTGGTCTGATCATCTTTTGATCTCCAAAGAGTTCACAAAACAGACCTGAAGTATCTGGACCAACATATCCTGAAGGGCAAGAACAACATGGAGAATGGTGTGCATTAATCTCTGCTCCTTCATCTCTTTAAAGAGTGACAAAAAGACGGGAAGCAAGCCAGAAAGGAAGGAGACATGCTTCCTTTTCTACTCTATTTTGAAAAAAAAAAAAGCTTATTCTTCTGCCTGCTTCCTCTTTCCTTCCCTCATGTCCTTAGTGTGGTAACACACAGAGAATAAAAAGTGTTTTCCTTGACCCTGCATGACCAGGTCCTCTTCTGGAATGGAGGCACCATGGTGCTGCTGTTCCCTGGTCTAGGGAGGTCTGGTCCTACCTCTCCCACCATTCCCACTGTTACTGGCAATTAATTTTGGGGAGGAAAGATCTGAACTATCCAAACTAAATCCATGGGCCTTCCTAGAAAAATGCTGTAGCATATTCTTGAGTTACATCAACAGACATGATGCCAAAGGGTGTCTTTCGGCCTGCCTGAGCTGGGGAGAAGCCTCCTGCCTGGTGATGTGGTCTCTCCAAGATGCATCCTTATGTTTTCTTCTAGTGTGACTTGAGGGGACTGACCCTGACAGTGAAGGTGGGTAGTGCTGTGGGGACATCCTAATGCCTGTGGTGTGGTGCAGTGAGGGGACAGGGGTACATTTCTTTCTGTGGCATTAGCAGCACCTACATTGCTCATTCCTGGGTGGGTACCAAGTCGTAGAGCTAAAATGCATGGTATTAACTGGTTTGGTAGATAGCAAGACCATAGCTACACATGCTGCAGAAATTTGTGTGTTTGTGATCTCGCTAAGATGCCAAGCCCCAGCTGTGGAGCCCTGCCTGGTACAAAACGAGTGGAGAAATCAGCCAGAAGGATTCAATGGCAGCAGCAAGGCAGAGACCACATTCCCTGCCCTGCAACCCAGCCCATCTTTGGGGTTGTATCCTCCAACAGGCGAATCCCTCCCTGCTGCCCCAGCGAGGAAGGTGAAGCTCTCCTCTTGCTCAGATGGTGCTTCCCCACTAGTTCAGCAAAATCCTCTCTTCAGATGGGTGATATATGTTTACAGGAGGAAGCATAGGAGCACTGTGCCAAGCCACACTGCCATGACTTACAAACTTAAATTACTCATGTAAGTCGAGTTCTCACTTTGGAGGCTACCTAAACAGTGTGTTTGAAACAAATGCTTTCTACCTCGCTGGGCAGGCACTTCCTCTCTGTGTTGGCTTCAGGAAGGATGCTCACCCCATGCCACCTCCTTCCTGACTGCAGTCCCAGGTCCAAGTTGGCTTTACAACCTCACGGCCACCCTTAGCCTAAGGAATCCTTTCATTGCTTCTCTGCTTTAGCAAACACCAGGTCTGAGTGTTGTGCCTACCCTCAGGCAGGTGCGTGGAGGATTAACTGGCCCCTTGCTTGCATCCTGTCAAAGATGATACTTGGTTTGGTTCCTTCTGTCACCCTTTTCCCTGTTAGGTTGAATGGTATCTTTATATTAAGCGGCGCAAGAGAAGAATGAAGATTTAAACTCATTTAACCTTGAACGTAGCCATTAGTTAAGCAATTAAAATTAAAGGGTGAGTTAATGGGCAGTGTCAAACATTCGGAGAAACATCTGTTGTAATAGAAGTCTGCCTTTTAGCTGATGAATAATTGATCTACTGTTCGTCAGCACCTAAGACCAGCCAAGGCAGCAGCACTGGCACTGCTGGAGCATCTTCAGTGCCCCCTCCCCAGTCACAGGCTCCAGGAGAGCAGGAGGACCTGGCCACCACCACTTGAACACCTACATTGTACTCTCTTGGATGAGGTGGTTCCTGTTGGGTCTTTTGCTTTCCTAGTATCAGATGTGTTATTTCAGGTGTAGAGGAATTGACGATCTATTTTTAAGTATTAATGCATGCATGGATGGATGTGGTGTCTGTCTGGACACCGATAGCCAGGGATGTAGATGACTCAAACCATTTTGAATTGCATCACTGAATTAAATTAACTTGCTTTTTGGCAAGCAGTGGATGTGAGTGTACACCTTTACTAGCGTATTGAAAGCAATACATTAAATATTGACCAGGGTTTGAAGGGTAAATAGCAGAAAGCGTTTGTCTCTTGGCCCTGGTAGAGCCAATAACTCTGGAGTCACTTCTGCAATACTGTTATCTCCTACAGAAAGCCCTCTCTCCCTAGAATAGCAAATAGCAATATATATTTGGATGAAATTTTGGGTCCAGTGAAATGAAGGAGGACTCTGTTGTTCCCAGCAGTAGGATGGGGATGTTGCTCTGGGAGCTTGGCCCTGCAAACCCATCAGGGAAGTGCTTCCACGCTGCACAAAAAGTGGTGATGGAGCAAGGCAAGATGTCAGGGATGTGCTCCCTGTGTGAGCTGAGTTT
Source organism: Todus mexicanus (assembly GCA_013389965.1). NCBI lineage: Eukaryota > Metazoa > Chordata > Aves > Coraciiformes > Todidae > Todus > Todus mexicanus. The sequence goes on along the minus strand of WEIS01055449.1, from coordinate 41,078 downwards.
CGGCCAAACTGGGCTTCTCATGGAGCTGCAAGCACCTAACAGGGTGGGGTGATAGAGCAGGATCTAGTCCCTGTGCTGAGCACCTCCACGTACCCCACGGCTGGGGCTGGCGCTGGGAAAAGTGCCAGAGTGACCCAGAAACTGAATCGAGGGCATGAAACGTTTGTGGCGTGGGATGTGGGAGAAGGAAACTCTAGTCACAGAGGATGCTTGACGTGCTGTTTCCCGTATTACCTCGTAATCCCCTAAAAAGATCAAACTAGGCCTGTTGTGCGATTCCTCAAACCTTGTGCACGTGCAAAACTGTGCAACAAGCTGAACTAAACTAAACCCAGCTTCTTGCTCCAGCACAGAAGGGACAGCTGGTTATTAAGAAGCCCAGATGTGTCCGTTCACCCTATACTGGGGTGCCATGAGCACAGGCCTCTTTATGAAAGGCAGTTGGGAAAAAACAGTGGGAAGGCAACAGAAAAAGCAGAAGGAAAATTAATTTGAAAGTATCCTAGAGGCAAATGTTGACAGAGCACAGATTCTCTCCCAAGCTTAAGCTCAGTCTGGTCAAGTTTTTACCCTATGAGGTACAAGGCAATAATATACATTTGGCTATTTTTAAGAGGCAAAAAGGTAACGAAATCATCTCCACACCCCTAAAGAAACTAGCTGTATTGGTATTTGGTTTTCATGTACTCATCACCTTATCTTTTTGGTCAAGACTATCTGTAGAACTCAAATTTATGCAACTGTGCCAGCTTTGTTTAAATTCATATTAATCTGTACTTGCATCATAAGCATAAAGAAAGGAAAATAAACTGGGATGGGAAAATTATCTGTGTGTCTTCAGCTGATTTTAGCTGACAACAAGCAGAACCTGTAGCTCAGTTTCTTCCCTCGTCTCCCCCTCTGCTTGCAAAGGCAGCTTTAGCATCTGCCCGCACTTCTGCTGCTGCTTCAATTTATTTCTCTGCTTCTTTAGCCAAGAGCAGCTCTTTTCTCAATACAAAATCGTCCCTGGATTATTGTCAAGTGTTTGATGCCTTACTCCACTTCTACCTTTCATTCACTCATCAATATTGTCTTTAGTGACATGTGAATGCAAACAAACCTTGCTTTGAAGCCTGTGTACAGCAGGCAACAAATTTGGCTTGTTCTGAGGCTCTTTGAGGCGAGTTATGTTTAAACAAAATTTTAACTGCTGGGGTTAAGAGCGTGCATAACTGCCCATCCAAATGTGTGTGGGACGTGTACAGAAATGATGTTCATGTTGAACTTAATGTGGAAACTTTTTTAAAGCAAAGATAACTGTGAGGATGGATAATGTAGAGGTTTTTTTTTTATCCTAGAGGAATTTTGTTTGAGGAAACAAGACCAGTTAAATAAGGAGATTGTGTTCAAAACTGTAATTCAGTCAGTTCAGCTCCACCCTGCCAAAAAAGAGCCATTTTCAAACTTCAATAGCAAAAAAAATTCCCAAAACCAAAACCAACCAAACAAAAATCCCCAAAATCCAACCCAAACCTCAGAAACTAAAGAAAGAAAATAATCTCAGAACTCTGATTTTTGAAATTTACTTATTTCTGGTTTTGGCTACATCATACAGTCAAAAAAAGTGTTTTTGGTTTTTTTTACCCCCAAAATGCATATTCATAGCTCCATCTCAACCACAACTTCAGCGTTGTCCCTGTGGTGGTATTATGAGTGACACTGTTTCCATTATAATAACCTCGTTGCATTTTCTTGACCATAAACCTCCAAAAATCATAATTGTACTTCCTTTCAACCAAAGATTTTGTATGAAGGATCTGTGAAGAAATCTCTGCAAAGTAGTTCAGCTGAGGCTCGTGTTTATTGACTTAAATGTTAGCAGATTTGAGCCTCAGGAAAGCTGCTGCCCTTCAGATAACTTCCCCAAACACCACTTTTTCATGTGTAGTAGCCAGATATTTTCTGAGCTGGCTTCAGCCCTTCTCTTTACATCTACAGATAATGAAAGGGGATTTACCCCAGAGCTTTCTTGCCTCTGACTAGATTTTGTCCCCCCACATACCATGTCTTCTCAGGGAAGGGAGAAAAGAGATCCCAATTTATCCGAGGATACCGGTTACAGCACCAGGTATTTTAGAAAAGTGGAGTTTATGTACGTGAATATGTGATATAGCTGGGAGCTGCCAACTAATCTGCTGTAATCTCACCCTGTACGTTGTTACAGCAAAGGATTTGGGTGGTAATGCTTAATTTTTAACTGCATTTTTATTAGGATTATCAGCTAGTTATTTCATCCCCGTGAGTAGTGGCTGGGCAGGGAGGAAAGTGAGCAGAGCTGTGTGCATGAAGACATCTTCTGCCTGACCTTGTCTGAACAAATGCTTTGGTACTCTCCTGGTGCTTCCCAACCTGCCTGCTGCCCTTTCTATCCAGCACGCATGGGTCTGTGCCCAGGAGAGGGCTTGGCATTGGCACAGCCAGAGTTGAATGTCTTGCTGGGGGGAAGAAGAGGTGGAACCTGGAGTGATGGCTTTGTTGGCCAGTGGCCAGCATTGGCCACACAAATGAGCAGAGAAAACCACACTGATTTGACTTATTGGCCTGTTGGTGACTTTGCCTTTTTTTTTTTTTTTAATTATCTGGTTTCAAAAATGGGAGCAAAACTGTGTTTGGAGGCCTGAGATGAGGATGTTTGGCATAGCAAGTGCTTTCCCGGCTCTTGGAAAAGCTAGGTTTGGGTGTGTGTCCTCTTTTACAAGACTGCTTTTTGATTTCTTAAGGAATAGACAGTTGTGCTCCACCCTGCCCCAGCCCTGGGGATCATCTCTGCCATAGGCCGAAGTTTGAACACCTCTAAGGAGATGGCAGCAGGAAATGGGGCCTAAACCCAGCCCCCGTGGCTATAGCGTAGCCACATCCAGGGCCCTCCACCCCCTGCCCACAGGTTGAGGTGGGCTGTGTGATTTGAAGCTGCCGGTTGTTTTGTCATCTCAGCTTCACTCCCATGGGAGACGGGCCTGATGCCGTTCAGACCAGACTGGGCTGGTGGACTTGAACCAACTTCTGTCCAGAGATTCTGCTGCTCTGTCACAAAGCAGGGGCATTGCCAGCTTTTCCCTTCATCCCTCGGTCTGGCTTTTCCCAACATGCCCTCAGAGCCACCAGCCCCTGCAGACGCTTGGGAGGACAAAGTGAAGTTGGGGAGGGAGAAGGAAATGGCTTCACATGGCAAGGACACCCCAAAGATGCTTCTCGGGAAAGTCAGAATAACTGCTCTTAAGAGGATTGATTTGGCATTTTCTTCTGAAAAGCCATTTGCAATGTTAACAACTTCCCAGGCAAAATAAAGGATAAAGATACAACTACCCAGGCTTTTGGTGTTCTCCTGCCAGCGACTGACAGATCAGCTCCTCCTGTCATCTGCAAATGAGCTGAATTCCTCACCATAACAACAGTTGGAAGAATCTGGTTTGATTTCCTAGAAATAGGAGTTTGGCCTTGGCCTTTTTTGGTAATCTGTTAGGAATTTGGTGGTGGTGGTGATCAACAGTTGTTTAAAGCTGCTGGCAGCTCTCTGGTCTTCATGCAACGACTCGGTGGTCTTGGGTTTTTTCCAACTCCATGCATTAGACATTGTTTTCCCATGATGCAAGGAAAAGGGTGCAGTCGATGCTAAAAGGCAGAAAATTTAAACCTGATGAAAGGAAATGCTTTTCCACACAATTAGCCTTTGGGATTTGTTACCACATGGAGCTGCTTAGGTCAAACATTTCGCACATCTTTGGAGGAGGAAAGGGTATCTGGAGATTTATATGGAAAGCAGATTTTCTGAGGAAAAAGGTTTGAATTTGAATGAGGGTTCTGAAGTTCAGAGCAGAAGTCTCAGCTTCAGTTTGAGTGATTAAGATGCTCTCTGGACTGCAGCAAGGTCTTGAATTGTAACCTGCAATGTCAGGTAAGCATCACAGCTACTGGTTACACCATTAATCTGCTTTTGTAATTGGTTGTCCTACCAACAGTTCACTCAGCGGCACAAACTTCCCCACTGGAGGAGTTTCAGCAGCACTACAGTTTACATCACCTTCCTCCTCTGGGCTGTACCAGCACTACAATGGACTGGGCTTGATGGTTTTGTGTGTGGGTGGCAAAGACGTTGGTAGCTTCCCCTGTCACTCCAGCTGATGGGTGACTTAAGTGCTGTGGGAGATGTCAAAATCCACCTTCCCTTCAGATAGGAGCACAGTACAGAAAGTTCTGTATGTGAAATAAGCTCTGCTGTACAGATTGCCAAGGCTGAACGCTGGAGCAAGCCTTGCTGCTGGGAAAGGCTTATCCTGAATGCAGCCTTGCAGGCTATCGGCCCCTGAAGAGCCACCTGAGCTGGAGTTTTAGCATGGTTATGATGGACATGGCATCCTCTAGTCACCTCTTGGTGAAACTAATGTGGCTTTTTACCGTGGGTTTTCCTTTCTCTTTTGTTTTGACAATGCCAGAACCGTTTTAAAAAAACCAAAACCAACAAAAAATCCCCCCCTGGGTTTTCCAAGCCCCCTGAAATTGCAAGCCCTTCATTTAAAATCTTTTTTATATTGTTAGTTTGACTCTCACCTGACAGTGTGAATTTGCATCCAGGTGTTTCATTACACTGGATTTGTTCCAGTGCGCTGCACGGGGTTTCATCCTGCAAAATGAGGCAGTTTGCTGAAAACGGACTTTTAGAGAAAGTCTTTCAAACCAGCAAAATAAAACCATGGCCAAGCAAGACACTATTGCCGTTGTAAACAAGTGTCTGCTACAAACACAGCTCTCTGCAGAAGTTCCCTCGTTACCCGGTGGGAGGATGGATTATACATGTAGATGTAATCTTGGATCAAAGTAAGGATGCTTAAGGGTGTGCTTAAACTTTCTGCTGACCTCCATCCTCCAGGCTTTGGGTGAGGGGACCCAGAAATTCCCCTGTGATATCCTAAGAGCTGCTGAGAGGACACAGGCTCCCACTTGTGCCCAGCAGCCTGGGTGCAGAGGGCCCCTTGAGCTCCTGCCTGGTGGGAGATGAATGCTGTGGTGAGGTGAGTTCTTCTCCACAGCACCACAGAAATGCGTAACAGCCCCAAATTTCCTGCTTTTCTTCCTTGTTGTCTACCAGAACAATTAGAACCTACGATGAGTTACAAATGTGCTTTATCTTATATATTTGCCTCATATTCTCCATCAAAAACGTGTCCTATGCAATATATAATGAACAGGTGATTTTATTTTTTTTTTTAACAAACAAACTATTGGGCTTGTCCAAGGCCCTGCCTGTATGCATATATGTATTTTAAATGTAGACTGAGTGGTAATAGCGCTGCAAAACAGGGGAAAGTATTTTTTGTTGCTACTTTGTCATTTACATTACACTTTTGCCCTATGTGAATATTTTCTTCTTATCTCTTCTAAGCCTTGAAACACCGTCTAAGCCTTGGTTAAGCCTTGAAACACTTTCTGAGCCTTGAAACTTCTTGAAGAGCTGTAGACTGAGTAGAAAGAAGCAGTTGGTCCCTCACCGATGACCCAAGAGCATCCTCTAGTGTGTATTTAAGGTAATACTTAAACATCCCCTGCCTGGTTGCCTTACGAAGAACGGTATTGTCAGAGCAGAGGAACAAAAACCCTGCATGAAAAGGCAGCACAAGGTTCTAGCTAAGGAGCTAAATGCTAACACAGGCAGTAGGTGCTTGCTGCCATTCAGGGCTGGCTTCAGGAGGAGTTCACAGCAAGGGAAAGCCCACAGTGCCGAGTCTTTCCATGGGGCAGTTTGGTAGCACTCAGCTCTAAAACTCTGAGTGAAACTGAGAGTCAACCACTTCACAGCGCTAAATGTATTGACGTGGCCAGGTATGTTAAACATGGAAGCCTTGCTGCAGACTAGCACCTTAAAATGAATCAAAATGCATATTATGTGCTTATAGATTACAGCGATGTCTGTAAGGGGTGTGTTTTGACTATAAATGTATTTTACTAATTATAAAAGGTAAGTGAAACCACCTTTGAGGCTGAGTTTCGGGAGGTTTTTTCCTTCTTTTGTTGTGAAGACCTACTTTGTATTTTCGGTAACAGTAAGCAATTTTCCCGCACTGGGACATTTTGATTTTCGCTGCAGTGTGAAAAATGATGCATAATGAAGAGTGCAGCTAAAGATTTTAAAATAGCTGGTACGTGGCTATTATGTGTATTTATGCTATTACGGTATTATATGGCAAAAATCTAGTCACCCTGTAAAATGAGAAAAAAGGCTAATTTCCCTGCCTCAGGAGGGAATAAACCTATTATCCTGAGTGCTCAGCTAAAAGGCCCTGGGGAGCCGTATAAATATTACAGGTGGGTGGACATGTGGCCAGTGACAACATATTACCTTCCAGTGTATGTACAGGAGAAATGATGCCATGGTTTCCTTCCCCACCTCACTTCAACTTAGCGTTCTGGCTTTCCTCAGCTGGCAAACTAACCCTTGCCAATGAAGTCATGGCACTGACACAGTTTCCTCTTGCCACCTCCTTTTGCAGAAAGTCTACTGCAAGCCTGACTGTGTGCATGCATGTGTGCATGCTCATAGAACAGATCATATGTCATAGAATAGTTTAGTCTGGAAGAGACTTTGAAGATCATCTGCTTCCAACCCCCCTGCTGTTGGCAGTGACACCTCCCACTAGCCCAGGTTGCTCAAAACCCCATCCAACCTGACCTTGAAAACTTCCAGGGATGGGGCATTCACAGCTTTTCTGGACAACCTATTACAGTGCCTCAGCACCCTCACAGTACAGAATTTCTTCCTGATATTTAATCTATCTTCTTTTATCCCTTATCCTGTCATTACGCTCCCTGGTAAAGAGTGCCTCTCTATCTTTTCTATAGGCCCCCATTAGGTATTGAGCCCATCCTGTTATCAGAGTGGTTGGGTTTTCTGGTTGTTGCTGCTGTCTGCTAAAAGCCTGCTGCAAAGCACTGGCGAAAATTCTGCAGGAAAGAAAGGCAGCACATATGCTCCGATTTGGAGAAGCTCAGGTACTAGGACAAGTAACATGCTCCATTTGTGCGCAGATGAAATGAACAGTGAGGAGGGGTGAGATCAGGACAGCCACAGGTTAGATTAATCTCACCTCAGTGGGATGAACAGCTTTGAAAGAAGCTTTGAAGGGATGAGCACTTGCTGACATGGAAGCAAATAGAAACCAAGATAACATCCAGCAAAGCTCACCCAAAGTCCACCATGCCAGCCTAACCTGTTAGCTTTTTCTGATAAGAGAACTGATCTTCCAGATAAGGTCTACTGCATCCATACATTACTCACCTTGCCTCTCAGAGCAATTGATATAATGCCATTTGGGAAATGAGGCATTAAGATGGGAATTAGTAGGAGAGTTTTGGTGGGGTAAGGAATGGGCCAGAGCAGTGTGAATAGTAGGAACGACCTTGGAGCAAACTGTTGGAGCAGTTCCTCAAGAAGGAGACAGAACGTTGCCAGTACAAGGGAGCAGGTGTGGTCCAGTGGGGCACAGATGGGCAGGAGAAGGGGATGAAATTCAATTGCTGTGATTGTGAGCTCATGAAGTAACAAAAGAGTTTATGCCTTGAAACAGATGCTCAACATTTGGGACTGGCTGGGATGGAAAACACCTCAGTGTCTCCTCTGAGAGTAGGATTGAGATCCACTGCCATGCCATGACCCTAACAGTGCTGTGCTCATTCCTAGAATGTAGGGGATGGGGATGTATTTCCATTAGATACAAGACATGAGAAGAGTGAGACTTCACATGGGATACTCTATTCAGTCTGATCCTCTCTCTGAAAAGCAGACAAATGTAGGAAGAGGCAACGAGAGAGGAGCACTTGAAAGTGGTGTGGCCACTGAATGGAGCAGTTCTGCCCAGTCCTGGACTAAAATAACGCATTTTGTTAATGTGGGTTTTTTCTCTTCTCTTTGTTTATGTGCCTGATGTGAATTATGCACTAGCACAAGCAAGGAGTATCCAGGGTGGGAAACAACAGCCCTGGTGAGGAAGAGAAGGGATGGTGTCACCCTGCACAGGGTGGAACATTCTTTTCCACCTTTACTTCTCATGCAACAGATATTGGAGATGGCCAGTGGGACCCAGTCAAGCAAACTGGAGCTGAAGGGGCCGTGGCCATGTCGCTGGCCACACTGCTGTGGTGTGGTGTAGTGTGGAGTCCGTGTACTGGAGGGTGAAGGGACTGGCTTCTGGCTTCAATGCTGGCACCAGGATCAGCGGATCCACGTTGTGCCATGGGTAGTTGTGCATGAGAATAAGCCAGCTTCTAACTCTTGGGTCTAGAAAAGTGCTCTTGTGGGGATCAATATTGGGAAGAGAAGCCCAGAGTAATTTTCAAGGTAGAGCCTGATCTGCTTATAGGTGAGATGTTGTGATGCAGTTGCCTGAGGTGAACAGAGGACCTGGCTTAACCTGGGAGGTAGCTAAGCCTTATAATACACGTAAGGAAGTCTGTGCTAAATAAGAGAAATGGGGAAGGGAAAAGGACCTGAAATGTGAGAGCATTTGTTTTTCAAGGGAGTAACATGAAATACTGAGCAGTGAGAAAGTCAGATAAGGCAATTTTGAGTGAGTGCTCCGAAAGGAACTGATCATCTGTGTATCCCACACAGTGTGGCCATCACAGGAGGGCTCATTTTAAGACATTCCCTGCTCCTGTTTCATCTCTGTATCATGTCCTAGATGAAATCTTTCGGGTGCGGAAGCAATTTCTATTTCTGTTTCCAACACTTTAACTATACTGGCATCAAACTCCTCACTCATATCCCTTCTTCATGCAGACACAATTTTCAGTATAAAAGAGATTGTGACAGTTCTTTTCTTTATTTTTGGAAGGGAAGATGGCTACGCTGGTATAAGCCAGCCTTATGCTGGTGGGCTGCATCACAATAAGTTTATTTAGCTTTCAGAAAACTGAGTTCACATTCTCAGAGATTCTTCAAGGTTGGGGTTTTCTTTTGATTAAGCACACCAGTGTGCACAAATATTTATATATTTGCATTTAAAGCAAATCATTGTGGTATTCATGTGAGGAACTTAGAAATTCCATTATACACAAGGGGATCTTAAAATCCCTTATTTCATTTAGACAGTTTCCAAATGGATTTCTACATACAAATATCTCTTGATGTGATCAAATATATGAAGGAACAAGGTTGCAGCCTATTACAAATTTTGGAGAGTACTGAAACCACAAAATGTTGAGCTCAGTTGACATAATACCTTTTATAGGTGAAGTTGGCAGTGCTGCTTCTCACTTCTAATAAACCCATTTTCACTTAGTTATATTCGGTTTAAGGCTTAGTCATTTGGGTTAAATGCCTCCATCCTCTCTTTGCTTCAAGCCCAGAACTGAAGCCAAGTTTCCTTTTAGTTATTTCTAAGAAAGACTAGAAGGGAAAAGAAATGCTGGCAACCTGCTCTCTTCAGAAACTCTAGCAGTGTGCTGTGTTTCAACAAGATGGTGAGATCTGGCAGGAGCTTGGTCTTCATGTCGGTCTCACTTCCAGACATAACCCATCTTCCTCACTCAGACACACTGACATATGACCAAATAGAGATGGCCAAGTTGTCACCTCTGCCCCTGCACCTGCCATCTCCTGTTGCCAGAGTCTTCAGAGCAGACTCAAGGATCTTAAGGGTCTTTTCCAACCTAAATGATTCTATGATTATGAAGAAGTGAAGCAGTACCTGGATGAACACAGAGCATCTGACTATGACCCAGTCTACTTTTACACCATTTCAAGCCATGACAAAGCAGAATTTCCAGAAAACCGTCTTCACTGGAATTTAAGTAAATTCAATCTGAGGGGCGTGCTTGGAGTGTCATACTTTACAATTAAATGCTTCTTGCGATATAACTACAAATAACTATCTAAACCTCAGTCTACTGGGAGTTACTGGGCATATCTGCTAGGCAAGGCAGGTCTGGGGAGAACATGCATAGATTTTTATAGGCAAATATTGTAGCTGGACCAGATGAGGGTTGTAGATCTATTCCGGATGGAACTGTTCTATTCTACTCCAACACCTGATAGAGAACGTTTGGGCACACCCCATCATTTTGAGCTTACTTATTTTGCTGACTTATGATTTAATCAGCCCATGAAACTAAATGCAAAACAAACAGGTTCAAGCAACACATCTTGAAAATCAAAGCAGAAATGTTCATGTCACTAAGGCCACTCTGGATTTTGCCTGTCCAAGATACTAACTGAATCACAGGTCGCTGAGCTGTGTGGACTGATGCTGGGGTGGTTCTGTGCACTGAGAGTGTGAGTATTTGTGAATATTTGCCTGTGAACTTGCAGGGTTGATTGCTCACCTCTTGCCCTGCCCCAGTTCTGTATCCTCTGGGTGACCTGTTGTAATCCCACTTTAAGAGCACACAGGCAGCTTTCTGTTTATACTGGCAGTGGTTTTAGTAGGACAGTAAGGATAGTAGAAGAATTGCAACAGATCCATATCATGAACAGAGACAGGTGGGGCCAAATGATGTGTCATTTGGTCAATAGAAAGCCTCAATAATACTTGATCTGAAGTGTAGAGCTGCTGTATAACAGTGGTGAGGGGATATGTTGCCAGAGTTATTCATCCAACCTCATGCAAAACCTTGCAACCCCCTGCTGTGTCCCGCCATGCCCTGCTGAAAAAAGCAGCGCCTTAGCTGCCAATGAAAATGGCCGCTGGATTGGATGCTGGTGAATGCTGTATTTTCTTCCACACTGTTTTAATTGGTAATGCTACCTGCAGCGCCAACTGCCAGTTTTCTACCTGGATACTGAGTGATGCTACATCTGCTGTTTTCTTGGTATTTTTCTGCCTTCTGACTTTCTAACTGGGTTTTTATCCATCCACCCAGCTTATGCTATTTGCCCCATGCCTGCTGCTGGAGGTTGGGCTCTGGAATCACTCCTGGCTCCTTGGCTTCTGTTATCTTTGTGGAAATCCATCCTACCTTCCCAACATCCATCCCTGTCCCCCAAACCCAGACTTCTAGCTATGCCACCTCCCTGCAAAATCTTAGATTTCCAGAAGCTGCTTTTCTCCTTATTAAGTCTACAGCTGTGATCAGTGCAGGCGACTGCTGAACTTCTTTTAAGCCTCTTCTTTTCCCTAGAAGGCTTAGCAGTTGCAAGATCCTTTGTATTCACCTCGTGGACTTGCTGAGCACAGCGATTGTGGTGGGAAGCCTTCCAGAGCCACATCGTCTTGTGCATGACTCAACTCAGGTGAATCATTAGCTCTCACTGCCAAGAAATCACAGCAATTGCATAAAGGCCTGAAGGAAAACTCAGCGCAAGCTGATCTATAACAGCCTTCAAATGCAGTAAGAGCTTCAAATACAGGTGTCCTAAATCCCTCTGCCTCCGCTGGTACCGAGGAGATCAATGTACCCTGGCAAAGGCAGGCAAAATGTCGTCCCACGTGCCTTATATCTCTTTGGTGCAATATTATATTGTGAAAGATAAAAATTATCCTGAGTTCAGATTCGCAAAAGGCTGTTTAGCAGAGGAAGCCACACAGACCTCAGGCAGCCCCTGAGCTGCAATAGGCTGGCGGTACTGAGGGCAAGTAGGAATTTTTGCATTTTTCTCCAGGAATTCACTTTGGCTGTGGCCCGAGCGACATGTCTACCTAGGTGGCCACTTACCTGAAGGGGTAGGGCCATTCCCAGGAAAGCCACCACTCCCCAGAGCATGTGTGAGCTCTTGGGTTTCCAGCTCATCACACAGTGGCTCTGCTTGCTCTGTCTGTGCATGGCTGCCCTCGGTGGGAGCAGATCCTCAGAGCATCGAGAGCCCTTGTAGTCTGGACCTTCCTGCCTCATGTCAAGAGCAAAGCAGAAGCTGCTGTGCTGCCCAAAATGCTGCTGTCAGTGCTAATTTCAGGTCAAGAGCTTTAAGTTTGCTTCCAAATAGCAAAGACTGCAGTTTAAACCTTTTCCTGAGGACGGGGTGATGTGTGTCCCTGACAGACAAGGACACAGCGTGCAAAAATTTACCTGGCTGAAGTCAGCAGTTTACCTCTTCACTTCAATGAGGGACTTTTCTGGCCATCCCCTCCCTTTCCATCACAAAGGAGCAGAGAGGTGCAGTCCCACGCAGCAGGCTACAGTCAGCAAATCCTCCCATCGGGAGCAGTGAATTTATGAATTTTCATGGTATCCATTAGTAGTAAGCAGCAGTTGCCTTGAGACAGAGTTTTTGTTAATTAACCTTCTGAACATGCACTTTTGTTTCTCACTGGTGAATGAATTCGGTGTTCAAAGCCTTTCCCACATGTCCCTGCTTTTTCCTTTTTCTCTTCCAGGTTAATGGCTTTGTAATCCTTCATGGATAGTAAAGTAATTACCAGGAGGCAAGAGCACTAACTACACAGAGCAGAATAAACACATGTGATTGGACCTTCTGCTAAAGTAAATAGATTTTGAGCAATCTATTCCTACTAGCTGAGGGTGTTTAAAGCCTCTCCTGCCCTTCTTCCTCCACAAGAAGAGGAATGTGGAGCTAATTTCTCAGGAATTTGAAATCTCACTGTGGAAGGATGTTAACATCTCCACGTTTACTTCTCAGCTTTTCATTTTTATGCTGTCTAGCTAAAGCAGTCAGAGCACAGATGAAGTGCTGAGCAGTGCTAAACACACACAGCACAACTTCTTTGGTGACCAAAAACCAGAATCCTGAGCGCAGAGCCTCTTGTGCTCCAGTGGGTCCATGAAGCTCGACTGCAGCACACGGGGCTGGGAGGTTTCCAGGAGTGAAGCACGAGAGGACATGGCTCATCTCCTGATCACAGAGAGTCAGAGTGAGACCTGGGGGCTCTGCATGGGTGCCAAAGTGGAGCAGTTTGGATAACTTGCCTCTGCATCTGACCAGCACTTGCCCATTCTGTCACGGCTAGGAGAGAGGCCCCAGGGCTGAGCCCCTGCCCTACACCCATTCTGGATTTCATATACCCAGAGGTACCAGCTGCAGCCCAGTTATACAATGATATTTTTGCATAGCCAGTTGCAGGGGAGGCAGTGGTACAAAACCAGCCTCAGCTGGTGCTCCTAGAAATCATGACATCCCCTCTTTTAAAATTGGAGTCAATTTTACACAAAGTGCACACACCACTCAACTTAGAAGAAGCAGCAGGGTGGTGTTGGCTGGAGCGTGAGGACCTGGTCACACTTCTGATTCTTGCTTAATATTTACCAAGGTCTGTACTTTGCTTAAGACTTGCCAGTTTGTCAGCTCTTAATTCACTTACCTGCTACTTGAGTGTTATTAGTTACTGTGGTCATTTCTGAGAGCTTTGCAAATGAGAAAGCAATTTACAGAAGGCAAATACCTTACACCTATTTAATAGTTGTTATCAACCAAACCAATAATTTAAGGAAATGAGAAAATCAAGTTTCTTTCACAAGACTTTTCCCTTGTAAATCTTGTTGACCCCTATTATTTCCACTGAGGTTCGTTATTTGCTGACTTCTATATTAGTATTTCATTACATTGCCCAGAATTGCTAAGCTGACTGGCTTAGAATTGCTTGCATTGTCCTAGTGATTTGGGGTTTTTTAATGATTTACCCAAAATGCAGCATTTCTCCAGTCCTCTAAAACATTTGCAGTTCTTCAAGATTAAGTGGGAGTGGGTCAGAGCTCCCTTGAGCCAATTCATTTTGGTTGTGAGGGTGACAGTTGTCTGGACCTGTTAAGGTAATAATGTTTATCTCTAGTAATACTGTTTAATTGCCTCCTTGGTTACTAATGGGACGGAAAATGCATTGTCCTCATGACACCAGTGCATGATTCTTGTTTCCAAATGCGGACCAAAAATATTTATTGAACACCTCAGTCTTTTCACAACGTCATCAAAAATTTTACCATTTCCATCCAGAGATGCAAGTGCTTTTGAAATGAGCATCATCTTAAATGTAAGCTAGAGCCAAATGCTGGCGTAATATCCTGTTCTAGTTAATGAAATTGTGACTGATTTAGGACCTGATTGTTCAAGACTGCAGCAATATGAAAATCCTGAAGGATTTTTAGGGGTGAACTCAACCTCCCAGGATATTGGTATAGAAAGGTTTGGGTTGGAAGAGACCTTAAATATCATCTAGTTCAACCCCCCTGCCACAGGCAGGGACACCTCCCACTAGATCTAGTTGCTCAAAGCCCCATCCAGCCTGGCCTTGAACACTTCGAGAGAGGGAGCATCCACAATTGCTGCTGCCAAAACGCCTTCAAAGATTGAAATGGGCAATGACTGACACAGCATTATTGATTTTGTTAAAGCTAAAAATGGCTGTAATTCAAATTTTAAATTAGCCTGAAAGGCAGCATGGTACTTTTCTTAAGCCAATGGCATTCTTAAATTTATTTTACAACAGCAGGCATCTTTCACACAATGTTTTTAAAAGCTGGTTTCCATGCACCATCCGCTCTAAGTGCTTCTAATGTAAAAAATTAACCAGCTGTAGCTCAGAGACGGAAGAAAATGGCTAAACTCTGATAGCGCAACACAGAAATGGCACAGAGCTACAGAAGTGCACCATGAGGAAGTGCCCAATGGCCAATGACATCATCGCTTCTGCTGTTGACATCTATGGTCTATGACCTGATCTTGTGATTAGGGCTCTGAAGGTACCGACATCCCTTCAAGTGAGTGATGTTACATAAGGTAGACTTCTCTCTTCCTGGACAATCCTGGTTGCAAGCTTTGTGTTGCTGTGAGTGGGGCAGTGGGGAGGGGGCTGTGTGCCTGCTGCTCAACAGGTTCCTGTGGTGGGAGCACCTTGGCTCCATGAGTGCAGTCCCTCCCCTCCTATTCACTGTGTGTGGGGCTCTGTGGCGCACTAGAAATGATACAAACATTCTTGTCCTCTAACTCCATCCCTCTTTTCATTAAGGAAAAATTAAAAGCGTATTTTAAAATATAGCTACTTGGAGTGTTTGGGGTTTGGGTGGTTTGGTTTGGTTTGGTTTGGTTCATTGTTGGTTTTTTTCTTTAGAGCAGGAAATGTCCCTTGTTTTCAATCTCTTGTGGCCATTTCTGTTTGCAAAGGCAGATCTGTAGGAGCATGGAAGCCTCAGCCCCTTCTACATGACTTTTTATGCTGCAGGGTGGAACAAAGACACCTGGCAAATAATTGGCCAATGCACTAGTCAGAGTGCAAAATGAATTCAAGTATTAACCAGAAATTTCAAAAGTCCTTTTGTGTCACCAGGACAGTATTGTATTGCTTTTTTTTGACTCCTCTCAAGTATTTGCATAAAGTTTGCTGAATTCACTGTGAAAGGGCATAGTGAGCTCTCCACAGAGCATGGTTAACGTCAGCTCCTCTCATTGTCCAGATGTGTCCTAAGCAATCAGCTTATGGCTGAAAAACAGATCATAGGACCAGTTGAACTACATGCTGGAGAATTTCCTATTCATCTTCTCCTTATGTTATTAAGATGACTTGCTATGTGATCATTTGAGTAAAAGACATTGCTCAGTTTCTTTTTTTTCCTGCTCAGCTATTACTAGTCCATCAAATAAATTACAGGCCATGTCATCAAACTTAACTATACCACCATGTCTCTTCCTCCTCACTTCATTGTTTTCATAGTAAAATTCCATTAAGAAGCTATCCCCAGTTTACCTAGGATACCAAAGGGATCTGATTTTCAACCTTGCCAAGTACACATCAACTTCTGTTGAATGATTATTTGTATTGAAGGAGTACTGAGAAGCTCAATGCAGAGTACAAATTATAAGAGACACTCCCTGACCCAAAATGCTCGCAGTGTGCTTCGGTACCAGACAACAGGGGCAGAAATAACTGCAAAGTGGGACAACTTTCACGTCCCACCTGCTCTCAATCTTGCACAATGCCTAGGTGTACAGTCTTCAGCCTTCTTCTTGCTCTCTTTGTATTTTCTTTCATGCTTGTTTTTTCCTGACCATCCAGTCTCAAAGAATATCACTTGGAAGACCTCTTTGTGGCATCTCTCCGCTATGTTGATTCCTTCATTCTCCGCTACATGCCTGAGCTGATGCTTATGCAAGCTCAGGCTTGATGTTTGGACTTGATGATCCCAAGGGTCTTTTCCTACCTCAATGATTCTATCATTCTGTGCTGGGATTCTCAGGTCTTGAGAACGGCTGATGTAGAGTGTGGAAAAGAATTCTTGAGAATGAATGAGAAATTAAGATAAAATACAGTGCTAATGAATGTTTCTGTATTTAAATTGAACTCACAGTGAGGGAGCAGAAAGCTCTAGGATGTTTCTTCAAGATCTCAAGAGAAGAAATTTGGCCTGTAGCAGCTAGTACTAAAGGCAAAATGAGGCTAGACATGACTGAGATGGTGATATGCTGTGGAGAAGGCTCAGATGATGCAGAACCCATTCTGCATGTCCCAGTGCAAAATGAAAAAAGGATGGCTACAACACCCTAGTGAGATTTAGTAGCATAATCCATTCTCATCCCTAAGTATTCCTCTATTAAGCAGGTATGACCAGCAGTGATTGGTGTTAAACTCACTATTTTTTTCCTAGCAGCACCATTCGCTGGTGTTATCTGCCTCACTTTCTCTCTGGAACCAGTGCCATGGAAGAGCTCAAGTCAGCGAAAAAGAGGAAAACTGCACAAATCTGCTGTGCCCCAGGGAAAGGACAGGCATCAGCCAAAGCTGATGACTGGATCCTCCTCTGAAAGCTCCTGTGCTCTCTTATATTAGATCTGGCCAGTGAGCTACAACATGATCCTTCTGCCTGCAGTGGCCAGATGTGACCAGTTCAGAGTTGTTTCTGCGAAAGCTTTTCCTGCAGAAAATGCAATTAATCCCTAAACACTGAAGCTGATATTAACAGTGACAGTCAGATGGTGCCGATATCTCCCAGCAGTCATCCATCTGGCAGGTATAGGTACTGAAATGGCCCAGAATTTTATTCATCTCGAAAAATACTGCAAGATGGTGAAACTCAGTGGAGGTGAGAGGTATTTCAAGTCTCTTCTGGACAATTTAAACAAAGCAGCCTGTGTGTGTAGGAAGTAAGCAGTTGCTTTGTTCTCAGCAGGTAACCAATGCTGTGGTACATCTGGTGGATTTTCTTCAGATGTCACTTGAACTTCCTCAATCAATTATCCCACCTACCCACAACCCAGTTTTGGGAGTTATTTTCAGCAGCATGGAAATACCCTGGAACTTGAGACCTGACAGGAATGTCAAAATGATACAATGATCTGTGCCCAGCTTACCTGAGAGCTCGTGTCAGTAGGGATCGCTCTGTTTACCTGAAACGGATGGAGCATCTACTTACAAAATCTCTGGTGAGGACTGCCCCAAGCACATATGTGCAGTTATTTTGCAGGGTTTTAAGATGATTTAATTCGTGTGGAACACATGGCAGTTCATGCACCTGCTGACTAAAGAAGATTACCCCAAAGTACCCTGAAGCTTTTAAGTACCGGCATGTAATGAATCCATTACTACTTCATCTCGAAAATAGTGTTCTACTGGTCTCTTTCTGGTGTCTTTTTTTTCTCCCGTGGTGCTGTTAATCCAACTGTTTTCCCCAAAGAAATAAATAGTGCTCTGATGATTTCTTATAAACTGCCTGGCAAGCATATAAATCTCCAGCTGATGGGTTGTATGCTATAAATTACTAAAGCCACCCCTACAGCTGACCCCGTCGAAGCAGGCTGGCTCATCCTGACAGTGCCGACCTTCTCATCCATATTCATAACATTCTTCTCCAGCATTCACAAGTGAAGGAAGAGCATCACTGAAGATCAACACAGTGGAATATGGTTATGACATGACAGAAAATAGGTAAATCTCCAATTGATTTAGTAAATTATTCTCTGCAGGCCAGCAAATGTAAGGACTTTGCCTCTACATTAGATGTTGCTGTAGACATATCCTTCAATTGAAAGGGAACTATGATTTTTATTTTTTTTAAATGTGTCTGTTAAACATTTTATCAAAGCTTTTCATCTTGCAGAAAAAAATCATAACACAATAGAATGCAAAAAACCAAGAAGGTAGTTTCAAGCAGAATTGACATTTTCATTAAACTGGAATGTTATGATCTAGTATTGGTCAGAATAGCAAACACTTGGCTACAGAGACAATAGTAATGATTCCTCTAGAGATGCAACTGTCTTCTGTAACCTGAAATCTCCTTTATTTGCCTTACTGGTGAGGCAAGCAAAGTAAGTTAATCAGTCTTGGATTTTCAGTAAAATACATTAGTTTGATCAAAACATACAGGAATGGCTTATTTTTCATGAATCTTTAAATTTTGTCTTAATAAGTTTCCCAGGCAAGGAGCAACTTTGCGCAGTTCATAAATCAGTGAGCTCCTGTTGAACGACAGGTTTGTTTTTCTTTAGTGTAAACTGATGTTTAAATTGGAACCAGGATTTTCATCCTCTTCATGAATATCAATCAAATGGCCCAGTGAAATAACTATCAAGAGAATTTTCCTAGAAAGGCATGAAATTGATCCAGTAGGATAAGTTCTGTAAAGCGTCTTCTGAACAAGCAGACCCTTGGGACAGGGTAGCAGAGTATCAGCTGCGTGGAACAGAGCCTGAAGCAAACATACTCCCAAAATAAACCTTGGGCTAGGTCTGAAAATACACAAGTGCATGAGCAGTGTACTTAAGGGAAAGAAGGAAAAGAAAAAGAGGTGATTACTGGAGCGAAACTGCTTAAGGAAATCTTGCATCTCTGGTATTCAACCAAGTATTCTTACTTTAGCGTCATAATAGCAACCACAGAGGAACAGAAGAAGGAATTTGCTGATGGTTTGGAAGGCAAAGTACAGCCCTCTGGCCATGTGTGTTGCATTGGACTCTCCAGGCCATGTGAAATCATTTTTCTGTTTAAGTAGGCTTGCAACCTTTCTCGTAAGAAATACATACATGAAAATAAATTGAATGAATAAGAGGAAAAAACCTGAAATTGAGATGGTCTCAAGCTGCCCATTGTTCCTGTTCTCCCATACAGGAGTCCTCAGAACCCTGCTGCTTCTCTTATGAAACCAATCAGCTTTCCCTGAGAAGCTATTTCTTTAAGTGCGATATTGAAATGTCTCTGACTTGCCATAAGGTGATTCCTGTCTAAGATGCCACACCATACAACCATGTATCATCTGACCTAATCTCATCAGACAGCACGACATCATCATTGATGAGCTTTTACTAATTAAAAAATGCCAAAAATGAGATCAGTTAAGCGTATGTTTTTTAATTCTTTCAGCAAAGTTTTATGCTGCACAAATCCTAGATGAGACATTCTGACAATGCTCACACTGCACCAGCTCCACTCTTTTATTGCATTGATATTTCTTCCTGCCCCCCCCCCCGAGTTATGAGGGGGACAAATTCAAAATAGCTGTACAATTTCGGCTACATAATAGAAAGAAAATATTTTTTTGTGGCCTGGCAGGGGGATAAAGGAGGATGCCTGGAGAAGGCCACATTACACATTCTGAAAAGGAGTGTTAATGCAGATAGGGTTTTATTTTAATAAATTCCATACTTAAATGTCATGTTGGTACACAAGACTATGTTGTAGGTAAAAAAAAAAAAACTAACAGGAAAATTTCTCCAGCTGGTATAAAACAAGGATGCCAAGCTGAAGCCACTTTGAGCAATACCACCATGCTCCAGCTAAGAATCTGTCCCTATAGCTGGCTAATAAACAGGTTAAAAATACTAGCATTATAAAAAAGCCATCTTGTAGAACCACCCGAACGGCAGAGGCTTGTCCCAGTCAGACTGTGTCTCTGCAAACATTTATGCCAGTGAATAACCATGCACATGAATGGTCTTATTGTTTTCCAGTTGACTAGGCAGGGTTGGGGCCTGTTCTCGGCTTCACAGGAGATGGGAATGTTGGCAACCAGTGAAAAATTGATGCTTGGGCAGAGAGGAAGGGCAGATTGCTTTTGCTGGTCCAAACTCAGTTCAGCAATGTTATTACACCGGTCTAACTAAAAATAAGATGAACATCCATACGCTTGACAAATACCTAGTCATATAAAAATGAATCAATCAACAAGAAAGAATAAAAAAATCAAGGGAAAGATTTTGAAAAGGCACTTTAAAAGTGTATATTCAGAAGCATGATTTTTTTCATTTTATGATGATCCAGCTCATGCCGATACTCAGAACAAGTGATGAAAAGCTTTGGTCTCAGGCTCTGTAAGAAAGGGCTCTATCCTGCACTTTCTGTTGGCAGGCAACAGCACCATTAGCTATATAGAGGACACAGGTTCAGACCTGCAGTGTCCTCTTGCAAAAGTCCACAGATCTTTTCTTCTTGCATAAAGAATCAAGGCAGAAATCTTAATCCTAAGTGGGAATGCTGTAGGCACACACCAGGAGTGCACAGCTCCCTGCAGTGGGGCCCAAAGAACTGGCTTTCTGGGAATGAAATTCATCTCTTGGGAGCAGAATCCATCCGAGTGAAGAAAGGAGTTAAGAAACCCTGTGTGACCTACTTGTGAATCTCTCGTGATGCTTCTCAAAGTGAGTTAGCAAAGAGCAAATGAAATAATCTTTGGAACGGTACCTGATGACTACTTTTATAGTCTCTTTGATGCAAAGCAGCCAGGAATTCATGAGCTGCACACACATCTGTGAATACATGTGCATGCAGCTGCACACGCTGCATTTCAGCCAGCCTGTGATGGGTTAATTGGCCAGCATTCACATAGCAGTCCCACACATGTTTATTTATAAGCTACCCATCATGTCGATAACTAGGCAATAACTAAAATTATTTCTTTCCCTTAGCTCATGCACAGAGAAAACTACTCATCGGGGGGAGGCCACACAGAATATCTGGATTGGGCTATGAGTAGTCTGGAACAGTAACCTCCTCTGCAGCAAGATGCAGCAAGACGATTCATGTTTTGGAACTCTGTCAAAAATCTCCCTTACATCAGAGCCTGGCAGAAAGAGCTTGGTTTAGTTCAGCTCCTCTGGGATGGTGGGATCTTTGTTTTGAAGCAGTGATCTAAAGTAGTTCTCCTTCAAACCATGATAGCTGTGGGTTCAGGGTGTCAAACAAAAGATATTTCAGTAAGCTGATTTGACAGCTCTGGATACAGAAATGGGTCTTTCCTATAACGCTGTGACCCACTGCTGTTTTTCTCCCTGGACATTTTTTCTCACCTTCAGTCTCCTTGTTTCCTGGGAATATGAGTGCTTTGGGATGGGCACTGGTCCTTACTCTGCATCTGCACAATGTACAGTACAGTGAACCTCCTGCCACCTGGGCTGTGCAGGTTAATACAGCTGTGGGCATGTCCTTTGTAGTTGAAGGTGACAGTGATGAATGTGAAGAGATTTGCATGATAAGCACCTTCTGTCGCAACCTTAGCATGAGCTGCATTGTGCTGCTGCTGCACCCAACTTCCTGAGGTCTTTCCCAGGCCTTCCCTCCTCCCAGCAGGAAAAGGTGGTTTTAAGATGCTTCTGTAGTATCGTATTTTCAAAAGCAGCTGTGTGTTTGGCCAGCCTGTGTCTTTGAGCAGCCCAAGAGTTGCAGCAGCTCCCAACAAGGCTTTGTTCCAATAATAATAAAAAATAATAAAAAATCAAAGCCATGCAACAGCTTCTCTTCCCCACAGACACATTCTCTGCCTAGGATTTAACGGTGACAGTGTAGCACCAGGCTATTTTGCAGCCCCCAGCACCCACACTTTGTTTTGGGAGGACTGAGGGGAAGGAATGACTCCAATTACCACTTTTTTATTCCCTTTAGATCACTGGGATAAAGTAAAGAAGCTGTAATGCAGCATTCAGCCAGGCCCAGTGTACCGGCCTAAACTGCATCTTCAATCAGGTCGGAAGACACGTGGTGGGAACAGGAACTATTTTTCTTCTCTATAAATAGTGAAGTACTGACTGCTTGGATAAATACTCGTGTCTAAATGAACAGTAAAACCAGGCTTAAAGAGAAACTAAAGCAAACACTAACCTTTTTATAGTAACTCCTAACAAAGATTTGCCTAGATGGCAGGCTTGTATAAAGAAGTAAATTATCCTACTTCCTTACAGCAGTATAGAGATGTGCTATAGATCGGCTCGTGGAGCAGCCTTTCCAGAAAAGAGAGCAGCCTCTCCACTAAACAGACATTGTTTAGAGAGAACTGATTAATATTTATAAAAACTTAAGCTATAGATCTGTTAAATCAATGAGAAAATTTCACTCAATGGCAGGATGAAGTGACAAATACGGTAGAAGTCCATTTTTATTTAGAAAGGATTTCTATTACTTGATGGCAGCGCTCAATGCAAAAGCCTTTAACGCGCCCTGGAAGTGGCGGCTGCTCACTCCGTCCTCCTGCCCAGCATCCAAGGGACACAGCGTGCTGCAAGGGTGTGGTGCTCCCCTCCGAGGAGATACCAATAGAGCACTCCAATAAAACACACATGCTGCAGCCTCAGCCAGCTTTGAAGCCTTTGAAGATAACCACACCTTGAAATCACCCTGGGGCACGATGTATTTGCCAAGGAAGAAATCAAATGTTGATTAAAGAAGGCAAAAACGTTATTAATTAAATAATAAGGAAGTCCTAGTGCTTTTCCAAAAGAGGAAGGAAAAACAGAAGTGCTGTTTCCTCTCCCTCCTTACGATCCCTGCTTCAGCTCGCTTTGTCCTCCCTGGCTTCTCAGCCTTTCAGCAGGGTTGTAGGCCAGGAGTAAGCCCACAGTGTGACTCTGCTGTAGGATTGACCCCAGCAAGTGGTGATTTCCATGCCCTATGATTTCCATGCCATCAGACTTTATTAACATTACATCTTGAGCCAAAATTGTAAAGAATAGCACTGAAGACGCCAAGAGAAGCTCCTGCAGGTGGCTAATAAACAATAGTCAAAGCTAAACATTGAGTGTATAAATGCAAAGACACCTTTCTAGCTGGAGTATGAGCTTGGGGAAGCATTACTATCAACTTGCTGTCTTTCTTTAGGAGCTCGTGCTAGCTGGAGCTGAAGAACCAGCGTGATGCTGCTGCTGTTTGCAGCTCCAGTGACTTCTGCCGGAGCCGGAAGCTCTCTTGAAAAATAGTCAAATAGTTGGATCCATTACCGTGATAGTTTTCCTCCCCAAAAAGTGGTAATTGCTCTGTGCACTTACTGCTCTTTGAGAATTTTCTAGTTACCTACAACTGAAAATAACCCGTAAAAATGTGCATCCTTTCACAGCACTCATTTTGGGCTCTTATTCCATGGTCAGATCCTCAAGATTAATTCAGTCCTGTCAACTGCCTTTAGGCGCTGCGCTGCAAGAGGACCTGAGGGGTACACATGGACACGGATGCCAACCTACTCCTCAAAGCATGGTGGAGAGTGAGGGAGAAGAGACTGGTGTTGGGGCTCACTAGGGTAGGAGAAGAGGCTGGTGTTGGGGCTCACTTGGTATGAGAAGAGACTGGTGTTGGGGCTCACCTGGGTGGGAGAAGAGGCTGGTGTTGGGGCTCACTTGGGTGAGAGAAGAGGCTGGTGTTGGGGCTCACCTGGGTGGGAGAAGAGGCTGGTGTTGGGGCTCAC
>WEIS01055449.1:0-17092 GCA_013389965.1 Todus mexicanus | reverse complement strand
CGGTCATCCTCCGGCCCGTGTCACCTGCGCGGCCCCGGGGAGCGCCCCGCAGCTCGGAGAAGGTGGAGCCGTCCTTCCCTCGGTGCATTTGGGAACGCGGCTTCCATCCCGGGGGGGTGGGTGAGGGGAGAGCCTGGGGGGTGTGCGTGCCGCTCTGTTTTCCTTCAGCCAGGGAGAGGAAAGGGCGATGCTGTGCGAGCGGGAGGCGGCGGGGGCAGGGACAGGGACAGGCTGCCTGCAGCCCGGCTGGGGCGGCCACCACAAACAGGTGTGGCCGGAGAGCTGCCCATAAGAGCTGCTCGCTGCGGCTGCCCTCGCAGGCTCCAGCCTGCTGTCCCCTCTTACCTTGCTCCCTTGCCTGCCCCCCCTTGCCTTGTTCCCTTGCCTTGTTCTCTTGCCTGCCCCTCTTGCCTTGTTCTCTTGCCTGCTCCCTCCTTGCCTTGTTCCCTTGCCTTGTTCTCTTGCCTGCCCCTCTTGCCTTGTTCTCTTGCCTGCTCCCTCCTTGCCTTGTTCCCTTGCCTTGTTCTCTTGCGTGCCCCCTCTTGCCTGCCCCTCTGCCTGGTGCAGGGGCAAGAGGGGCAGCGTGCGCCAAACCCCCGTTGGGAATTGCCCCCTGTGTTTCCTGGCCTGTGGTCCTGGGAATTGCCGCCTGTGTTTCCTGGCCTGTGGTCGCAGCGTGGTTTGTGATTTGGAGCAGGGAGGAAGGAAGGAAGGATTTGTGGGCTCCCAGCTTCTATCAGCGTGGAAGTGGGATGAGCAAGAGCAAGACCATTCTTCCAGCACCGGTGTAACCGCTCCTGGGAGTGTACCGCGCGCGGTGGGAAGGTTTTGGGAGCCGGGTTATGTCACCTCACTGATACGCTGGTCCAGATCTTTGATGAAGAGGGAAGTGCAGGCTGTGATTCGTGCACAGTGCTAGTGATGAGGAAATGTTCTGGAAAAGAGGTCTTTTTTTTTTCCTTCTTCTTTTTTTTTTTTTTCCTCCTCCTAACCATATTTCGTCATTATCATTGATTGGATTCAGCTGCATGCTTCATTTTTTAAACAGTCCTTTCTCCAGTAAGAACTGGAGACTCTTAATCTTGCTTTGCTCTAGGAATATTTTCAGGGCTGTAGAGCTCCTACACATGGCACATAGGCAGCAGATCCTGACACACACTTCACAACTCCTTGTTGCCACAAGACATTTATGACATGAACACAAAGTGCAATGAGTCCCAAGGTGCAGGGAAATTTGGAAACTGCAGCACGCACTGGTTCTCTAACTTATTTCACAGCTCACGATGTGTCCTGTTTTCTTTGTGTTTAGGATGTGTAAAGACTAAGTGCCAAGCGCCAAAATGAGCGTGACTTCGTGGTTCTTGGTGAGCAGCACTGGCATTCGCCATCGGCTCCCTCGGGAGATGATATTTGTTGGCAGAGATGACTGTGAACTGATGCTCCAGGTAACGTGGCTTTTTTTGTTATTTCTTCTGAAGATGCAATAGATGTGCATGTAACACTGGGGATCTGTAGAGAGATGTTGCACGCATTTTTCAGATGACATCTTTTAAAAGAAAGTTCCTTTTTTATGTTGAGTCTGTGGTTCCCATGAAGACTTCATAGGTTTGTGAAAGTGCAAGTGAGGTTTTGCCGTGTCATCAGATGGGTAAGAGCTGTAGTGATGGGAGATTAATCAAATAGATTAACTATCCTGATGCTACTCGTAGTAGGCAAAGATGCACCATTCTGTTATGATCTGCTATTATGCAGCTGGGTTTTTTGTGGCTTTTAATATGTACACTGTTTACTAGTGCGTGTGATTTGAATGGGGGCAGGGTTGGTTTTTTTGCCTCCTCTTCCTTTCAAGGTTGATTAAATTGTGAGCGCTTGTATCTCTGCCTTAGGCTTTTTTTTTTTCAGTCATGATAGGAAATAGTGATGTTTAGCAGGGAAACTCCAGCTGTTTTGGCGGGGTGAGTAAGATGGTGACGTCTACCCAACATAACTGTGTTACTCGGGCAAAGTTGGAGCTTCTGTCAGGGCTTCCCATCCCAGCGTGTGTCTCTGCTGGACCTAATCCAGCATGTCTGCAGCGTTGACTGTGGTCTGATGCTTGACAGCATAATGTAATGGGCATCGCTTTAAACGAATGGAGCTGGAATCTCGCAAAGAGCTTTTGACAGGAGCGGTTTAGCTCAGAACTTTGTAGAAACTCGGAATTAAAATAGTGTTTCTGCTATACCCATGCCATGAGTACTTAGATGCAAAACCATATTTGATTGCACCTGTCTGTCCCCATTTTGCCCCTTTACAAAGGTGGCAGATGTGGCAGCTGGTGGCAAAATTAGGCAGCTGCCTGCACAGTGGGGATTCCCTCCTCATAATTTCCACTGCTAACCTGGTCACAGGTATGTCCTAAATGCTTTGCTGATGATCTACTCAGCAGGCTGTGTTTGTAGTTACTGCAGGGACTTTGTATGGTGTTTTGGCAGGAGGTCTGTTTAGGGAGGTAGAAGTTCTTGTACGAGGTGTACTTGGAAGGCAAGGTGTTGTCCAGCTGTAATAAAATGTTAGTGTCCACAAAAGGAGAGCTTGCAGTGTTTGTCCTGCTCTGCTAGCTGGTGGAGGATGGCCTGGCTGTGCTGCAGTGCTGGAGTCTGAAGCATGCTCCTGTTCAACAGCAGGGCATTTGTTTGGGTCTCCCCTTGAATCACACTTCATGTTTCTACATGTCTGACTGGTGAGGCATATAAAGGTGAGACATGAAAAATGTTCTGATTTTTTTCTCTAAGTCTTCATTTAACTGCTCAGAAACCTGATTGCTGTGTTTTCTCGTGACTTGAAGGGAGAAAACAAAGAGCGGCACTGGTTTCCAAAAATGGCCTGAGGTTTTGGGTGCCCATCTTAATACCTTTTGAAGGTACTCGAGGTTGGGATTTTTCGCTGTCAGGGTTCAGCACTCTGAGAGTTGCGTGTCTCAAGTTGTGTTGTGCACCCTAAAATAAAAGTACCCAAATATCAGTCATGCTTAAAATGAGTTACTTATTTCTCTGGTGATATATGGGGTTAACCAGACAGTGTGGATTGGGAGCTGCTCCCCATACCACATGGAGTATTTTGTGCTTCTTTGCAAGTCTGAGCTGGCTGGTCAGTGTTGTGTGTGGACTAGCAACCTTGTGATGCTCTACATTTGCCATGCTCTTTTCTACTAGGTTAATGAATTGAGATTGCTGGCAGAGCCAGCAGTATCTTGTGAGAGTGAAGCGGTTGTATCTGGGGGCTCGTAGGTGATGGTATTAAAGCAGGTTTCCGTTTGTTCACCAGAATGAAGGCTCCGGATTGTTTGTAAAAGCGAGCTGCTTATATTCATGGGGTGAGTTACATGTGACCCTTTATAAACACATTAGTTGACTATCTCCAGTAATAAAGCTTTTTCTGGGATCACATGTAAGGTCTTATTTGGAACAGCACAGCACATTATTTTTCTAGCTGTTTGCTTGGGTAGATGTTTTCCAGAGCTACCTTGGGCTCTGAATGAGATGATTGCAGTAAGACTCAATGCAGAAGAAAGGCTGTGAACAGAGACTCGATATCCAGGCAAAATTGTGTGTGAGCAGATGGAGGATGAGATCTAAAAATAGACTTTTTTTTTTCTGCTGTGACTGTCCATGTCACAAAATCGTTGTGCAGACTGGCACAATCGTTTGTCTTGGGGAAAGCTTAAGAAGCAGGGCAGCTATCAGAGCAGATGGGTAGAGCTCTTGTGACAGTGTTTGCACCTGTAGTATTTCTGTGATACTGACCCCCAGACTGTATATTCACTACACAGTTATTTTGCTTATATTTTTTTAAGACACTGACATTTAATCGCTTTAAAATACACGCGACTGGGAGCAGACTGGCAGTGTCTGGGGAATGGGCTGGATGACCTGGTTGGTGTTCTCTCATCTCTCAGACTGTTACTGCTTAGGGATTTCATCGCAATACAGTTTGTGGCTCCCTGTTGAGATTGTGTATATTAGACTGGGCGCTAACATAGGACGCAGAGATAACCCTTGTCCTGGGGACCTTGCAGTCTTGCCTTTCTCATTTAAATGTTTTAGGAGTGTCTTGTCTTTTGATGTTTTCTTGGAACATGTTGTCTCAAGGTATCAGATCTGTAGGCAGAAAATGATGACTTTGTCACCAAACAATCAAACTTTAGTTTCACCTGTGTTTACTTATTTAATACATGTACTAGATTTTCTTTTTGCTTAACAAAGAGGTGAAGAAAACCAGAGTCTTTAAGCTTAAAATTAAGCAGGTTTGATAGTGGGGAAACATAATCTTACCTTGAAATCTTCTATACTTACTAAGAGGATTAGAAATATTTTAAATGCTTTTGCAGCACTGTAAAGCTTCTCGTACAAGTAAATGCGAGATTTACCTTGGGTTTGAATGTTAATGCAGGGGTGAAAATGCCATGTAGCATAACCTGACATGCACAGGGTTGTTATGCGGAGTTAAGGGCTCAGGTCTGCCCTTTTTCTGAAGAACAGCACTTGATTTCTTTCACGGTCTCACTGGCTCCCTTCTGGTAACAGTCGACAAACAGCAGGAGCGTAGAAATTTAGATCTTCACTAACTTGCACTAGTGTTGTTTTCTCTGTGAAGCTTGGTGGTGGTAGGAAGTAATCCTTTGAAAAGCTTTTTTATTTTTTTTTAAACTAAAAATAAGATGTCTCTTGGACCATCTTGAACAAAGTAATTCTGCCTCTCCCCCAAGGTCCTTCTTTTGAAATGTAGTTACCATTTGTATCAACTTTGATCATTTGCTTAATGTGATGGGTGTTTACTGGGGGGACAAACATTTTGCAAACTCAAAGTTATCACTTAACCATTTAAACCTTCCCCTCTGTCCTAAACAAAGCATCTTTTGCATTTTTGCTAAATGTAAATATTTAACAGAAGGGCAAGCAGGGTCATGATTTCCCTGTTTTTGTTCAAGAGAGAAGCGTTTACTGGAAAATTTGGGGAAGCAAGATGTTTAACCAGTGTTCTTGAGTATTTCCCTCTCTTTAGAGTGATGGTTGGGCATGCTACTGTCCTATGCCCTGTGAGTTTGTACACGTGAGTGTGATTTACAGCAGGAGTAGGTGCAGATGGTGTGGTGCTTTACCTTTTATGCCTTTGTCCTCTGTGCCTTTCAAGACAGGTTGGCACTTCAAATCAGGAGACACTGTTTCCAGTTGCTTATAACTCTGCTAAACTTTGTAACTGTTTGGGCTGAGAGTATTTTGTGGGCGTGTGCTTTAGGCAGTGTGTTCTGGGTGAGATCAGCTGCCTTCTTCGGTTTTCACTGTGAGCAACTCTGAGAAAAAAAGATTCGTTTTCTTCATGTAAACTATTTAAAAGTATGTTTAACCTGTTCTTTGACATTTTGGCATCATAGAGCTGGGGATGTAATGCTTTTCAAGAGTGAATAGCTAGGTCAGAGGTGATTCTGACCTCCCCAGTCAATAATCTAAATGTGTTTGACCAAGTTCCAAACCTTTGGAAAAAGAGTTGGAGTTTGCATGTGGTGAGAAGAGATTTGTTTGATACTGTTGTCTTAAATAATATTTCATCTGAGAGTAAGGTTGGTGAGGGGATGGTTTGGAGGACAGGACTGTCACAGGTTGGGGAAAGAGGAACTAGGTGCATATATCCTCAGGACTGGGGTTTAGATGTAAGAGCAACTGTGCTAGATTAGATCAGGGTGCACCCAGCCTGGTATCCTGACTCAGTGGTCAAAGCAGCTGTCGAGGAAAGTTTAAGGACAAGCCAAGAGTATAACAATACTTCCAGAGTACTTGTTCAACCTCTTGACCTGTGTTTCAGGGAGCCAGAGGCCAGATCTTTGCATTTAGTTGTAGAGTTACCTTGTAATGCCTCCTGAGGAGACTAAGATTTGGCTGTGCAGGGAGGCATGACAAGGAGTCTGTCGTTTGTGCAGCGAGAGGAGGAGCAGCACAACTTGGAAGAAGTGGGAGGTGGTACATATAGGGCAGAAGCTGTTCAGTGTGGGGCAAGCAGGCATTACAGGACATGATTGCTGAGCAACACCTCCCTTAGGCCTGAGATGGGTCAAGGCTCGCTTATGTTCTGGTGTCAACAGATAGCTGTGAAAGCTACTGGCCCAGCATCTGTCACTGGTCCATATGGGACATTGCATGCTGCTTACAGTGACAATTAGTCAGTTCATATGATAGGGGCTTGCGAGCTGAACATACAAGCTTGTTCTGCTGGTGAATCGGATAAATGGTTACTTGATACTGCTTCAATAGGCATTTTCCTCTTTTTAGCTTCTTTTGGTAAAAAGCTAGGGAATTACAAGCCTTCTAGGCACCGAAGGAGCATTCTTATGGCTGCTCAGTCTAGTGTTTATAACTGCGGAGCGGTTACGACACCAGTGTGAAGATTGCCTGTGTAATCCTGCTTCTGCCCCTGTCTACACAGGCATGAAGATGC
The DNA here is from genome assembly GCA_013389965.1 of Todus mexicanus. Taxonomy (NCBI): domain Eukaryota; kingdom Metazoa; phylum Chordata; class Aves; order Coraciiformes; family Todidae; genus Todus; species Todus mexicanus. Next base: position 10,621 of record WEIS01055449.1, on the reverse strand, counting down.
AATCTGTTATTGTGTCGTTGCTGGATATTTTTTTTTCCCCGCAGGATCTGTTCCGTGTTGGATACGCAGGGTGCACGGCGCGCTCCGCAAATAACATGGTGTGATGGTGAGCTCTGCGTGTATGTGACATCTGGTCAAATTAGGGTTTCATTGACCGGATGTATCTTACCTTCCCTGGGCTCTACTGGGTAATAGGACGGCTCTCCTGTGTAGCTTAGTAAGTGTATATATAAACAAGTGCAAATAGGTGTGGTGTGGTCTGTCTACAGCATTATGCTGGGAGGAAGCAGGTGGTGTGAACGTGGTAGATTATCTTTTTCCTGGTACTTCTAGGTGAGTGCACTGTGGTGCAGAAGTTGTATCCCTCCATCACTCAGGTATTTCCTGTGTTAGGAACTCCCTGGAGAAGCCATAAGGTATCTCTGCTGCCTTTGGTGTCCTGACCTCTTTCCCCACAGAACTGTGGGGCTGGAGTGGAAGCTGTAGTTGGGACAAGGCAGTGCCCCGCTGGTGCTACTTTGCTGCTGCTATCCAGAGGGTGTAAAACAGGACCTAAGTTAGTCCCTGGGCATTGGGAATTGCTGAGAGTCATTCATTACATGTCACAAGGGGAGTAGGTGTCTTACAGGCAGAAGGGAAAGGATCTAGCCCTGGGAAGGCTCTGCTTTTTGGCAGTTAGTGTTTCTAGGTGCCTGGGCAGCAGCTGTGGGAGGAAGGATGCACATCCTGTATTTCCAGGCCTAGAGTTGTTTTTTTGGCTCTTGCCTCTCCCATTGTTTTCTGTTAATGTGCAGTTGAGGGAGGGTTATGATATCTGATGAAATGTGGGTTGAGGAGGCTGGAGGCATGGCAGGACTGGCAAACCTGGGAGGGGACTTCATTGCCTGAGGCAGGGTAGGGAGAGAAGTGATGGTGGCACTGCAGGTGGGTGGTTATTAGGGGTGAGAGGCTGTATGTGGCTGGCAAGGTGTTGGAAGCTTGGCCTTTGGGGGTAGAGTTTGTCACTCCCTGGAGCAGACAGGGGAAAAAAGGGACCCCTTCCTTGACTGAGATCCTGATCCAGGCAGTAGCATGCAGCTTGGCGGTGCTACAGAAATTCAGGCTTCTGTCCCACCTAAGGTGATGCTTTTCAGAGAATCATAGAATGGTTTGGGTTGGAAGGAACCTTAAAGATCGTCTAGTTCCAATCTCCCTCCCATGGGCAGGGGCACCTCCCACAAGGCCTCATCCAACCTGGCCTTGAATGCTTCCAGGGAGGGAACTTCTGTGCCTCCTGGGTGGCCATGTAAAATGAAGGGAAAGCCAGTGCATCTGTGGGCAGCATGTTCCGTGCCTGCGGTCAGGATCTGACCCTGGGTCGCTTGAACTGGTGCTCCACTTTGGGAAAGGGAATCCAACATGCAAAAACACATTCTACCCCAAATTAATGGGTTAAATTGTTATGGGAACTATGCCAGCCGCCAAATCCTTTTGCCAAGCTGTGGGGATTACAGTTTCATTTTCCTGGGGGATTTCTCTCTTTTGTTCAGTGCCTTATTTTTCGCATGAATTCTCAGGCCCTAGTCCTGCCACAGATCCACTAAGCCCATGATCTTGAGTACAGCAAAGCTGAAGGCAGGAGCCTCTGCAGCTTGGGAGCTGCAAAGCGAGTCCAGCCTCAGGATGAGGTGGCTGCGCTTGTGGGGGTGTCGCAGTTGCAACCAGCCTGGGGCAGTTTGGAGCATTCGCTGATATTCTGTAAAAGTACTGGAAGAGCACAGTATACACAACTCTGTGAAATACATCATGCTGAGAGGGAGACCCACTGTTCATATCAGTCATTAAATGCTATCTGGGGTTTTACTTTTGAGGAGCAAAAATATTTCAGGCCAGAACGCAAGGGTTTTTTTAAAAAAACTTTTTCTTTTAAATTTGGCTTTATCTGTTTCCCTTCTAAAGTGGGACACTAGGAGAGGTTTGTATTTCCTTACTGGGACACTTGTGCAGAGCACAGTACTGGCAGAAATGTAACCTGTTCACTATGGAAAGTATTTGAGTGAATGTTTATTGCGTGCTGCCACCAGAATGCTGCAGTTATCTTGTGCCAGACATGCACAGCAGACTGCAGTGAGGATCAGGGAAACTGCTCTCGTTTGTTTATTTTATCTCCAATACCACGGTGCCTCACGGCACTGGCAGGGCTGAGGTCCAAATCTCAACCCTGAGCAGTAGGTTTTTCCCCATGGTAATTCTCCTGGGGGGAAAAAGCAGCATCTGTATCTATGTAGACAGCTGAGCTGCATCTGCTCCCTGGCCCTGTGGGGAAACGCAGGCTGTCTGGCTGTATTTCTCCTCCTGCCTTCCTAAGCAGGTCTTGTTTCCTTGTGGGTTTTGCTTGGCGTTTCTGCAGCTTGTGCTTTCATCCCGAGTGCTCCGTTCTTTGCATCAGACCCTTCGCCAAACACAAAGCTGTATGATACAGTACCTGCAGCACATGTAACCAGCATGATATGTACCTTTGTGGAGGCTCCTGTGCACTTCTGAGGCTGCTTTTGCTGTTCCCATGCTCAGCAGAGGTTTTTGCTGAGGTGATGCTTGCAGCTTTGAGAACCACGAGCGAGCTGCCTGGTTACACGACTGATAGGAGACTGATGATCCGAGATGCTGGTCACCGGTATGGGACTGGCAGACCCAGAGGTGCCATTCCTGTCTGTAATTTGGACTGTTTAATATGATCATGGAAGAAAGAAAAGCCATTAAATACCTCTGTCTTCAGATATACGCCGCATGTGCATTTTGTCTGCTAGGTATTTAAAACACCGTGCGTTGTAGGTAATATGATGGAGAAGCAGGACAGCCTTATATTAGGAAGTGATTTGAATGTCTGGAAATGCAAACCCTGTATGAGCTTAGTGTAGTAGCAGATCGGTGTCCGTGTTTTCCCTTCAGAGAAGCGTAAATGTTGTTAATCAGAAAAGCACAGGTTGTGTTTTCCCGAGAGTTGTTTTCATTTGATAGCAGGTCCGGTGTTGGGACACGGTGAGAATGTTGTGTTCTTCCTTTGTCCACAGCCTCTCAGAGTATACTCTTATTTCTTGCCTCCAGATGACTAGTGCTTAGGAGGACATCTCCTTTCCCTGCCTTCTTTTCCTCTTCTCAGTCTCATCTGCGGTGCTCTAGCTCTGCTTTTGCTGTTTGGGTTCAGGCAGAGTCTCAGTGATCCTTGCCAGAGCTCAGGAGTGCTGCTCGCCCCAGTGCAAGTGCTTTACCAATGAAACAGATTAGCTGCAAGGGTGTACCAGCTATTTTCTGCTTTTGACATCTTCATATAGGCGCATCGGGGGTTTTTTTAACTCTTTATAGGACATTTGTATTTTTCTGCTCAAACCCCTGTATCCCTTCCTGACAGATGGATCAGTCCTGCTTTCGTTGTGGAAGTTGTGGTTGATCATAAGCGAGGCTCGGGATTTGGTGCAAGTGTGTATTTGAGCTCGGGAGTCCTCTTCTATTTGTGATTCAGTCAACTTAATCGCAACTTTTCAGTTTTTAGCTGCCTAAATTGTTTCTGGAGGAGCTGCAGACCATTGGGAGCTCTGCACCCGTGGGCCGCTCTGCAATATGTCTTGACTCAGGCTCCTTAAATCGCTTTCTGTGATTCAGTGGGTCATACATTAGAAACCACTGGCCTGTTGAGCTGAGTGTCTTCTGCAGGACTGTTCTCAGGCTCTCAGCTGTTACCACTCTGGAAACTGGTTAGTCTTTTCTTAGGAAGTGGGATTGAGTCAGTCTGCTTCTTTGAGAAAAAAAAAGCACCATCAGCCACTGGGTTGCTGCTGTTGCTGCGTGCAAGAGCAGTTTATGTTAGATGTGACTGATGTTGAAATAAGCCGCACCTCAGTTTGCAAGTAAGAGTGACCTTTGGCAAGTCGGCATCAAAATAAATAAAGTGTGATTTTAGTTATTTTAAGCTGAGTTTCCTTGGAGACAGGCCCTTAGGAACTACAGGTGCCAGTTCCTGCAATGTTTGCTGGCTTGTCATAAACGAAACTATGAAAATTCCTCTCTTCTCCGCAAAAGCATGACATTGCACAGAAGTGTGATCTGTGTAACAGTTTTTCATGTTCCTAAGGTGCTGAGAAGTAGTATTGGGACTAGGGGTCAAATTTTGCATAGCATTTTGACTCCGTCTTGAACACAGCTGAAACTTCCTTGGAAGTGGGGAAGTTTTAGCATAAATTGGTTTCTTTGGTGACCTCTTCCTGCTTTTATGTAGGGGAAGATCATATTGCTGGAACACATTTCTGCTCCCCTGTGGTTACTGTTGTCTAGTTTGGGACCCCTGAGTGGTTGTAGTCAGCTGTTGTAAGATACGGCAGCCCAAAGGCTGTGCTGACTTACAGCAGGGTCAGATCCAGGGCAAACTGAATTTCTGGGAGACAGCTGGTTCCCAGAAATAAACCCTTTTTTTTAAATGACCTGTGACTAGGTATCAGATAAAATCTACCCTAATTTCTTGTCTGGATTAGCTTTTTGGGGTGGAAGCCTTTCTGCCCTTGGAAGGAGACTAGAGAGATTGTTCTGCCTTTAAACTCTGTTAATCTTTAAATGAGCGTCTGTGACGTGCTGTAAAAAACCAAAGCAAACACTGCCGCACCAGTTAGTCAACGTTCCCTCACATCCCGTTGGGAGCAGTGATGCCTGCGGTTTTGGGTAGCAGAGGGACCCTGTGCTGTGCAGACAGGACCCCTGGGTCTTGTTAGCTTTGAGTCCAGCAGGATGAAACGTGGTTATATAAATGTCCATGGATGGGGAGCTTGATGGTTGTGGGGATGGACCCTGGGCAGGCAGGGTGGTGGAAGGAGGTCCTCTCGCATCCTCCCAAAGTGTGTGAGGGACCATGTGGCAGGTCAGGCACAACCCCAGTTTGTGAAGCATCAGATGCTGCGATACTTGAAGCTGCAGCTGGAGACGTTCCCACCCTCAGGGCTGTGTACTGAGGTACAGATCCAGCGCAACATCCTTCAGTCATCCTTACCTGGACCATCCTTACCTTAAGCTGCACTTAACTGCCACAGCCACTTGGGCCATTGCAAATTGGGCTGAGGGGCTGCATCTAATCTGGATAGTAGTAGGGAGAAGCAGCAGCTTTGCACTGCAAATGCTCAAGACCTGTCCTACCTTGAGGTCAGGGTCAGACACCAAGCGTAGGGATTGCATAGGTAAGAGATGTTTGCGTGTACTCCCACTGGGAGGGGGTTGCTGTGCATCGCTTCTCAAGTTTAGGACTTGATGTAGCAGGAGATACAAGTGGGGTTTCCCCAACCGCGTTGTCTCTGCCTGTCCCAGCAGTTGTTTGTTTCTCTGGAGAACAATTGCTGTCTGAGTAGCACCGGTTGAGCAGCAAAACATTGAGTGCTGCCTCGTTTTTCATCTGGGACTCACGTGAGCTGGCACCTTGTAAATTCAGCAGTGTATGGATTACTGTATTAGTGAGGCAGCTGGGGGCTTGGAGTCACCTGCCCCTCTCCTCGCTGCCTCTGCTTGGGGTGGCGTGTGAATGGTGTGAGGGACATCACAAGGTGGAAGGACAGCCTTCTGGCCAAGTATGTGTATTGGTATTGGTACTTCAGGGTTATTCTTGAGGGCAGATCTCCTGGGCTGACATGCTCTGCAGGGGAAGGAGGTGCCATTTATCAGCTGTTGGGATATCACCGATAAGCTTGATGTTAGCAGGGGCAGAAGAAACTCCTGAAATTCTTTCTAGTTTGTTCAGAAAAAAACACCTCTGCGTTTTCACCAAGGAATTCCCCTGAAACCATCTTTGCCTCTGTGTGCTTGCAAGGAAGAAGATAATGGCTTGCTGAGCATGGTGTTGTGAAAGCCACCGTGTTCAGACTTGGGAAAAGGGAAGGATTTTTCACCAAGAACTTGTTGGTCGATGCCCAGAAAGGGGAGGATTAGCTGATTTAGAGCCTGGCTTGTCTCCCTGCTAGGGTAGCACGTCCTACCTTCCCCTAACATGAGATACCAGGGAGGTCTCAGTGTCTCATTCATGTGCTGGTGTAATGACTGGGTCCAGTGACCGGTTGAGGTCAACTGCAACAAGAATTCAAGTTATGAGAGTCAGTAGGTCTAAATACAGACACTCTGATGTCTTTATAGCTGTGACTGTTACACCATATTTCAAAATTATTGAGAGATTTTGTTCTAATGCTTCTTTCTCAGTTGTCTGATGCTATGCCTGCCGGAGCGTCATACTCTGTTTTGAAGATAAAATGTGTTCGGTACTTGTGCAGTGTGGCAAAGCCAGTGGCACCAAATCATTGTGCAGTTCAGCGTTTTCAAATCTGGCTTTAAATCTGAATTTCCCTAGAGTTGCTTGCTTTCTTATCCCAGGTTTACTAACCTCCATCCAACTTGGAAAACATCCTAGAATTTAAATCAACTCTGGGACATAATTGTGGGAACAGTATACATTGTTGTGAATGAATTTGGATTGTAACTTAAAAAAAATGGGCTTTTTTTTCCTCTTTGAAAAATAGGAAGAAATCATCCCAAACAGGAAAGTCTGTAGTGATGAGGCCACTGGCTTCAGCTGGTGAAAAATTGAGCTCTTCTAGTTCACACCGGCTGAGATGCTACCCCTCAGGCTTTCAGTTTGACTGGTTTTGTTTTCAGTGTGTATTGATAACAATTTATTGAAATTATGACGTAGTCTTGACAGCCTGCAGTGGTTTGTTTTTGTTTTGTGATTCTTTTCCCCTGTCCATGCAAATAGTGTATTGTCTTTAGCGAACTGTTTAAACAACCACGGAAACGTTTACTGTTTATCCTTTGATTATTTATCGTAATAAATAATATTCAGTCCTTCATTCCTTTTCCCTCTCTCCCCTTACCCCATATCAAGTTAGTTTAATGTCTAAATTTTGTTTTGATTAACAATGTCTCTTATGCCTGACCGGCCTCACGTTCTTTGTTCTTTCATTGCCAGTCCCGCAGTGTCGATAAGCAGCACGCTGTAATCAACTATGACAAGGAGAAAGATGAACACTGGGTGAAGGATCTTGGGAGCTTGAATGGCGTAAGTAGCAAACCTCATGGCTGATGGAGGCAAACATGCAGCATGCTGAGTCTGCAAGCGCTTGTGCGCTTGCTTAATTCTACTGTTAGACCTTTTTGGGTCACTGCAACTGTTGGCAGGAGTTAAGCTGAACATACATAATTATTAGCAAGGCCTGAGATGGAAGTCGTGTAGCATCTCGTCTTAGAAGGCGGCGGCTTTGGTGAATACTGTATTTATTTTCCCCTTCTGGTGCCCTTGCAGAACACTTCAGGGCTCACAAAATCATAAAGCCTCTTGCAAAAGAGGATGAAATAAATTCAGTCTCATTTTGGGGATCTTAAGACTAAACTAGTGAAGATTCTGGAGCAGCTGTTCAGCATGAGCAGGGATGACCTTTTGGCAATTCGGTTATCGGTGCATGGAGTGATTTATGGGATGATGGGACGTTTAATTTCTTTGGGGAGAAACTATTTAANAACTATTTAAAACCCCCTTCTTTTTTTTTTTTTTTTATAATAATAAAAATTGCTCTTTTGCTTGCCTTGAACCTAGTTTGTGTGAAGACTGAGTGATCATGTGAGCCCAGAATGGAGACCTGAGCCTGCCAGGACTCTTTTTAACCCTTGCTCTGCTCCTGGTTCATGCAGTAGTGTTAGGCAGCTCAGTGAGGGCTTTGTCTGCCCACCTGAATTCTATGGTGGTGTTTTTTTAATACACAATCATAGTTAAAACTGTCCTAATGTGATAGCATGGCTCTCTTTTGGCTTTTCCTTCCTACCAGTGGAGCTATTCCTCTGCCAGAGCAGATCTCAGCTAGATTCACAGAGTTGTCTTCCCAGTACAGGTTTTAGTGCAGTCATTGTTTTGAGCTTAGAAACAGAAGCCCTCCACCATCACAACCACAAAACCACAAGAGAAACCCAGAAACTTGTACAAAAATAGTGGCTACAGCAACCCTCAACTGTTTTGCCTCTTCTGGCATCTTAAAACAGCAAGAATGAGTGTTAATCCTTCTCAGCCTAAGAGCTGAAGGCGTAGAGCCCTGCTGAAATGGGAATATTTCCAGTAACTGGTCTGGGCTCTAGCTGGATCCCTGGTTCAAAACCTGTGGTATTTAGCTCACAGTGGCTGAAAATTCTGCATGCAGGAGGGGGAAGGCTTGTACCCCTAATTCTCTTCTATCTTCACATGATAAAGCATATGAATTTACAACATTTTAATTATAGGCTCATGCTCAGAGGGGCAGTGGAGTAAAAGGAGTTATACCAGTGCCTATTGTCTGCACTGGTCAAACACTTCTGATGGAGGAGACTGTTGTGGCCAAACTGATTGTTGGGGTTTTTTCCATGAAAGAATCACGAATCCTTATCTGAAAATTTTAATGAAAACTTGTTTCTACCACCCCCACCCCAAACTAAGGAAATCACTTCTGAGGACATTGACCTTAATTACATTTTCAGAATTTGCTTTTATTTTGCGTTTACTTTATGGCTCATCAGCAATGAATTATTATATGGCTTTGCTAGATAATTTGGTTCATATTAATTGTCAAAATGTTTTCTGTTGTTTCTATGATAATGTTCAGATGATTCTGCAGCCTCTACTATGAGTCTTTTGGTTCTGAAGGTAGTGTTTCTATCTGCAATAAGCGGTTTCCTTGGTTATTTTATTTGAAGTAGCCATGGATAAATAGGTAACAACATCAAAATGGATTTTCTTGCAGACTTTTTCTTTTGCAGAAAATTCAGCAAATAATTATTCCTGGTCCAGATTTGACTGTTGTGGGATCTTTAAATATTAAAAAAATAATAATCATGCAAATAGAAATTCCATGCCTTTTAACCAGCTTCACTGCTTTTATTCCCCAGCTCTTCTATAATTTGCCAGGAAGCTGGGGGCTCTTGTCTGCTGAAGTTCTAATTTCCTTCCCTAGCATTTATTTTTCCCCTGTGGCTAATACTTGGTTTTACCATGCATATTTGTCTTGGCTGAGGTGAGAAGGCAGAAGACGACTGTGCCTCAGTGCTGAAAGCACGTACACTAGTTTTCTGTCATAATTTTTGATTCATCTGAGTGTAGCTGTATGCATATTGAAGCTACGAAGACCCAGCAGCGGGTTCCTGATCTGTGAGGCTGGGTGAATCCCACCTTGCGAGGTGAGGTAACTCCTGGTGTCTGTGACTGCCCTGGGTGTCGCTGAGAACCTAATCCCTGTCAGCACACTGCTGCTTCTTCAACTGAGTTCCTGATTTATTTTTATTTGGCCTGGGTTATTACAAAAGTATATGGGTTGATTTGTGAAAGATGTCCATGAGTGGTTGGTTTGTTCCTCCATTCTGTGAGAATTGTTCCTTAGGGGGTCCTCTCAGGAAGCAGGCATCTGAGACATCCGAGATGTTTGTCCACAGCCATGAAGTACCTTTCTTGCACTGTTATAAGGATAAATTCGTTTCTTTTGGCCTCAGTTAACTGTCTAGAGCATAGGAAAAATGAGTATGTGAATCTTTTGCCTGTTGTGCTTATATATGGTATCGGGGAGAATGTGGCCCGAGACATCATGGTGATACCAGTGCAGATACTTGTTTTCCTGCGCATTTTCATTTCCTCCTTCCTCTGTGACAGGTTTGCTTGTTAAATTATCAAGCCTTGGGGCTGACACCAGTCTTGTCTGACATCCAGCAGAAAGCTGATTCCCAGCTCACTAATTAGAGTTGCACCGTTTGCTGCTCTTGCTGGGTACGAAGGGCGGAAGAGAACTGAGAGCATCTGAAGTTCCTAACTTCAGGCACCTCATTTACCTGTTCAAGTCGGGGACTAAAATTTCATTTGTAGTTGGTGGAAAGGTGAATCTCCCTAGAGGTCCCTTCAGAGCACCTCGCTTTGAAGCGTAATTGGGGTGCTCTAATTTGCCCATGGGAGCTATTTGCTGGCGTTGATTTTTTTTAGGGAGCTTAGCTCCTCACCTGGCTGACGCTGTGCTAGTGCACCCTGAATGAGTGCTGTGCTGTGCTGTTGGAAGATGGGCATGGGTGGCCTCTGGGAGCTTTGACTACCTGAGATGCATCTCCTTGACACTCTCAGTCAAAAACTGCTACTGTGCTTCTTTCCTGCAGACTTTCGTCAATGATGTGAGGATTCCTGACCAGAAGTACATCACCCTAAAACTGAACGATGTCATTCGCTTCGGCTATGATATCCTTTGTGGCTGAAAAGGAAGTGGGATGTGGTCTTTGACTGGGTTTTGAGCTTTTTTTTTTTTTTTTGCATGGACAGTTAATAGTGCTAATTGTGACTAATGAGTAAGGGTGGGTTTTTTACCTCCTGGAGCCTTTGGATAGCTCATAAGCTTTTGTTTCTCAACCATGAACCTGATTGAGAGCGCATTTATCATGATGCTTGAAACCTTCACTGAGCTTTGAATCAGGCCCTGCACTGGCAGAGGTGCCTCTTCAGTCCCTTTCTAAGGAAGGGTTGCATTTTTTCTTTTCACGTGGGTGGCAACTGTAGCTGGTACCAGCTGGAGAGCAAACATATTTCATGTGTTTTTCTGTGAACTAACATCTTCCTTTTTTTTTTTTT
>WEIS01055448.1:0-13017 GCA_013389965.1 Todus mexicanus | reverse complement strand
AACAATGCAAACCCAGGTCTACCTCTGCATGGTGTACAGGGACTGCAATTATTTCTTGGTAGACATTTGAAAGTTGTATAGACATGGTCCTTGGGGACATGGTGCAACGATGGACTTGTTAGAGTAGGGTAAATGGTTGGACTGGATGATCTGAGAAGTCTTGTCCAACCCAGATGATTCTGTGATTCTGTAATTTGCTGCTCCCCAGCATTGAGGTGCCTCACGTGGGACATTGTCCTGTTTGCTTTGGCAGATCCGTGCTTGTGGTTCCAGCTAGAGATGGGATCTTAGAGCCGGAGCAGAGAGGGAAGTAGGCTCTCCTCTGCTAAGGAACAGCTGCCACCGTTTGGGTTTGCATATCATGGGATACTTCTTCAAATCCTGTCTTTCTAGGGGCTTCTGGCTGCTCCATGTCCCCTCCTAGCACATCCATGAGCGCCCAGGTTCCAGCTTGTATTTGTTAATCACAAATGCGTGGGAGGTCGTGTCAAAGCAACCACAATTTCCTGGTCATACCTAAATTCATCTTCTCAGTTTGTGCATGCGCCATCAGTATTGTCCCTAATTTGGGGGGTGTATGTGTGTACATATACACAGAGGCATCAGCATTTCACTGATAAGAGCCTAATTTTTCAGATTTGCCCAGTCTGGATCTCCAGATACATAAAGATACACGAGTAAAATTACACGAACCATGTGTCAACATGGGAAAATGTTGTGAAAACACTTAAACTGATTGCATAAGGAACACCGATGTATGGCTGAATATGCTGTGGTACATGGCTGAAATGGCTACCTGGGCTACTTTAGATGCTAGAAGTATTGCTAGCAGCTGAAAATCTTCATCCCCAAATAAATGAGGTTAAAATGGCCTTTTTCCCAAGTGAGCAACTTCATGCATTTTGCTTTTTGCTGGTTTCTTTCTCCCCTCATTTTACATTTATTATTTTCATAGAGTGCTCCCTTCTCTCATAGTATACATGATATCTTTTTTCTCCTTCTCACACATCCCTGTTTTTTCCTTCTTTTGGTCTCAAGAAAAATGAAAGAGATTAACCAGGTAAAAAGGTAAGAAAAGTATAAATATCAGGAGGTGTTGCTTGTTTTTTCCCAGCCAGCTCAATATGGTTTGGAAGAAAGAAAAAGAAAAAAAACCCAAACATATTTTCTTTTAAAATACTTAAGAGGAATAAACCCCATCTCTTTTCAATCAGCTCTACCATTTACACCGATTAACAAGAACATTTGCAAATGTGTTTAAAAGGCATAACGCAGGTTGACGTTGCACCTCTGCGGTGTTGGTGTTTCCGAAGTCGCGAAGAGAGTCGCGGTCTCTTTGCCACGTACATTTTGCGACAAGACAAAATGGTTTCCCTCCGCTCTGTGGGGGTTTTTTTATTATTATTTCAGGTGTCATATCGTTCTCCTTTGTTTTAATCCAGCACTACCTGCACTCGCCTCGTGGCACGCCGCCTCGGTGCCGTCTACAGTGTCACCTTTATTTCTTCGTTTGGGCTAATAAGAGATGTTTAAGAAGGGCTCTGACGCAGGCGCTGCATTAATGAAGCACTAACATTTGTTCCGAGAGAGCTTCAGCGATGTTGACAAGTGACTTAGCTGATCACAGGAGCGCGGTTGGGTTGGAGGGAACCTGTGTTCTTGAAATGTGGGAGGTGAATTATCTCGGTATTCAAAAAAATAAACAGAGACAAGTTTGATGAGTTTAAATTCACAGAAGAGCTTTTTAATATTTCCTGAGGTCTTAATCAAAGAAGCATCTTAACTGGTCCCAAAGGGAAATGAAAGATGAAAGGAGCTGACACTGATGCCCACTCTACCTTGCCTGGCTGCTATTATTTAATTTATTATTTTTTTTCCCTTCCTTTTTCGCTTGTTACTAAAAATATCTCGACGGGTAAGAATTAACGGTAGGATATTAATGCAAAGTCACAAACAAAAATCCATTGCAAAAACGTAGCGTACCTTTAAAATGTTAACTTCTAGTAAATTAAAATCAGGGAAATTGACATAGATCGGATGAAAGAAGATACAGCACCTCTAGCTTATGCCAACTAAAAATAAGAATTATTAATGAAGCTCGGCTTTCTTCTGCTGTGCACATTAATTATTTATGATAATAATACTCCGCACTGCCATATTAAAGAATTTTCTTCACCCAGCTTCCTAGAAAACTCCATCTTCTGAAACCCTCAACATGTTAAAAGCCACAAAAGAATGAGTTCTTTTCAGTGTATTTATTATACTGGAAGATGAATATAGTCTTGGGTTATTAAACTGGAATGAAAAACACATCTTATTAGAACTTACATGGTGATTTTTATTCTCACTAGTTTCATATAAACTTAATGATGCAGACTGCATTTTTATGCTCATCTATTTTAAAATGGTGCCTGGAGCAAAAAAAGCTTCCATTAATGCCAGTTTGGTATTTCAAATACAATTTGATGTAATTTACTTCAAATATATGTGAACAGAGAAGGATAATGTTGAGAGCATTTTCTGGATTCAGATCTGGGTTAGCTCATGGCAGCGATTTGTTAAAACACAAGTTTTATGCAACAGAGAAAAAAAGAAGAGGAAAACTAAACTGTTGTGGGGGTTTTTTTAAAAAAAAGGTAAAATCAATATCTTTATACAAAGGTGGGTTTAAAAAAATATTTTGAATTTGCAGGGTTTAAAGAATTAGTCCTGCAAATAACATCATTATTATTATTCATAAATCAACAACAAATGAAACTCATTTAATATGAATATTGGACCACATTCGTTTAGAGCTGTTGTATTTGTTATGATCAATTACAATAGACTGTGACTGATTTTTTTTACATAGCTACACTTATTTATTTAGAATCCAAGGTTCACATCACTGTATCTTTTGTAGCACCATATGAATATTTCCATCCCTTTTGGCCCTACTCCTACAACACTTACATTTTTTAATATTTCTTATTTTTCATCTCTTACTGCTATTGGAGTTCGGATTTTCATTCCAAGAGTCACCCTGGCAGAGATACTTGCACCTGAATGCACACAGCAAAGTCTGCAGGACTACGTCCTGAGCTAGGACAGGGGCAGGAGTCTCATGCAAGGAAAATAATTTTTACAGCTAAGGAATTCATAGACAAAAGATACAATTTATGGTAAAAATGTGTCTTTAAAAATGGTAAGCATGTGGGGTTTTTCTTCTTTTTCTTATTTTTTTTTTCCTTCTTGTTTTCCAGGGGTTTGCAGGGAGGGAGGATGAACCTGGAGTCAAGGAAGTGGTTTAAGGGTAAGATTATAAATCATTGGTCAGCTCTNTGAATGGGTTCATAAGGCTCAGTGTACACATCTGAATTGTTATAAGCAAGATGAATGACTAAGAAAATTAATGAGCATATTTAGTGTCTAGTAATGGACTCTGTTTCCTCTGCCTATGACAATGAAGAGAACACTGCACGTGACCTCACAAGTTATACCGTTACAAAGATTAAAAATCGTCAGCATTTCAAAGTTCCATGTTAGAATGTTTTGTTAGAGCTCCCAAACCAGCCAAGCCCATGACCTGAAATGCATGTCTCTTTTTGAGCAGCTCTTTACAGATGCCTTCCTTATACAATGTCAGAGGCACAGCCTATGCCAGAGTGTGCATTGGAGAGAGGCATTAAGATACATAATGCTATTTTTTAAAAAAGCAACAAACAAACAACAAAAACACAAAAACCCCAACAAAAACTATGTGCTTGTTTAGTTTAAAATTTTGTTTCTGTAGAAACTGCCTATTTTGACCCAAGGGTGTCCCTCATCAGTCAGTGACAGCACAGACAGGCCAGGAGCAGGGCCTGGATCCTGTGCTGGGTCCCATCCTCTGTTTGATTGTGCACCTGACACCGGGGGCAATTTGCAGATCAACAAATAACCACTGAAGTGGGACAGATTTTCGACATTCACTGATTGCAGAGTCCTGAAAGTCAAAAGGAGATCACAGCTTGGGTGAAAATGCTGGTGGAGTCCAGCTGTATTAAAGGCAATTATGCGTTAGTACCTCATAGCTCCTGCTGAAAACTGGATTTTTTTAGTCGTATTGAGGGATATTTTGGCCTTTTCCAGTTCCCATCTCTCTCTGATAAAAGAAACAGGGTGACCTCTGCAGCACAGTCTGCTTAACTAGATATTAGACTGACGCAGATACGAAAGTGTCCGACCTCTCCTTTCGTCTTCTCTGAAATGGTCAGGGTTTAGGATTGCTCCTGGAGAAAATCTTCTTTAGGGTGAACCTGAACTCATCATCACTTCTACATCTGATATTTATAAACCACCTACTCAGGCAGCGCAGACTAGCAGGTACTTTGAGGTACTGAGCCTTGCAGCTACACTGAGTTGCACTTCAGATACCTGAGTCCCAGCACAGGTACAGCATGCGCCCATAGCATGTAAAATATCTAATTTTTTTCTCTGACAAACGGGTAAAAAGATAAAATCAGACAGAACACTGCCGGCCATGAAAACAGTCCAGCACTGCTCCACCTTAGATCAGCTATTGCCAAATTAGATCCAAAATGTAATGGGTCAATGTCTCAGCTGACGCAAATGAACTTCACTGTGCTGTCTCGCACAAGCTAAGGCTCTGGTGCAATATCCATGCCAACATCACAAATCCTTGCTAGATGTTTTCAGTGCACTCAGCCACTAGCACCTGCTGGGCCACGGAACAAACCCACTGACGTTCAGCTGATTTCCAGAAAAATGAAGGCAATACTAAAAGAAACAAAAAAGTCAGGTAGCATGTACATAAATAAATAATACTAAGCCTTATTTGCTAATATGAGGGAAAGTGTCTGTAATTAGAGCACAGGAATGGTCTGCAAAAGCATGCATACACAAACCACTTTATCCCTGCTTATACTTAGCCAGCTTACTCTGATCCTGTGCGTTGCCCCATTCTTCCAAAGAACACCTCCATTGCCCACCAGTGGCAGCAGGTGCATGAGCAGTTGCCCAGGCCCATATCGATGCTTCATCCCCTGGATGGTCCCAACCACATCCCAAGGTGGCATGAAGATGAGAAGCACAAGAAACTCGACACATCAGGCCCATCTGAGCTTGAAACAAGTGGGAGACTCATACCTGTATGTGAAGATTAATGTTATAGTTTGGACCTGTCTTCACTTTTTCTGCCTCCTCTCTCCTAGTTTTCAAATGAAGTGGAGAACAGAGGACAGTTGCCCTTGGACCTCAGCAAAATCCAATGTCAAGGTATAGAAAAAAAGTTGAAACTTGCGGCACTAGGGATAAAACCCTGTACAAGGAAGGGAAGAGGGTGACATTCTGGAACTAGAATATGGGAAAAAACCGACTACTCCTTCATGGAATATAAGCAAGAAGTAGATGAAGTGAAAAGTAGTAACACATCAATGCTAATTTACAGCACTTGAACATTCTGTTAAAAGAACCTAATCTGTGATTTACTCATATAAATGAAATTTCAGTTCACCTCTCATGTCTTCACCTTCCCAATGGTAGTTACATAGGGCATGTGGCCTGGATAGAACGAACCTCTTGCAGATGTAGAAATGGGTTAAAAAATGAATGTTCTGTCCACCCTACTTTACTACTGCTGTGATTTAGTAAAAGACTAGTTGCTGTCAGATCCAGTAATTTGAGACTCATCTTACAACGAAGTATATATGCTGATGAAAAGCTGCTTTAGCAGCAGAGAGACTGCTAATTGTTTGATTATACAGGTCTTCACATTAATGAAGCACTATTCCATGGATTTGGAGCATGGCGTGCAACCAAATTACCACCCCAGCACTCAAGCTGTGAAATCTGATTATTCATTAGCCAGTCAGTGAGTGGTACAAACATCTTTTCTTTTTTCAAACCATCAAAGGAGAGTGACTGCTTTTTTTTTTCCCCCTACTCTTCCCTTTAAGAATATGAGGGTTTGGACTTTTATCAACGGTCGGAGCTTGCTCAAGATTTTAAGGATAAGTGTGTTATATAAAGAGGGACCCATTTTTTCTCCAAACTGTGCTCTTCTCGTATAATTTATCCTCCATGTTTACTTAGTCCTGGCCTCCCCTGAGCCTGTCACTAACTGACAATTGTGGTGCACTTAATGAATTGAGAGTAGACTATATCCTCCCTAATTGACAAGAGTTACTAAAAGGCAAGAAATCAACATGAGGAAAGCTCACAGTGCATCTGCCTCTACCACGCAGACCCGACTGAAGATGGATGGCTGTGAAAGTAATTTCCAAACTTATTTTATTAGTATCTTTTTATAAACCTTGATTATTTTTTTTGTTTGTTTTCTTTAAGGGAAATTTCCTTCCTCGTGTAAACAACGAGACAGAGAAAAAAAATCACTAGATACTACTAGCAGACAGGAATCTTCTTTCCTTCCTTCCTTCCTTCTTTCCTTCTTTCCTTCTTTCCTTCTTTCCTTCTTTCCTTCTTTCTTTCCTTCCTTCCTTCCTTCCTTCTGTCCTCTCTTTCTCTCTTTCTCTCTTTTTTCTCTTTGTCTCTTCCCTTCTCTCTTTCTTCCTTTGTCTCTTCCTTTCTCTCTTTTTCTCTTTCTCTCTCTCTTTTCTCTTTCTCTGTTTCTTTCTCTCTTTCTTCCTTTCTCTCTTCCTTTCTCTCTTTCTTTCTTCCTCTCTTTTTCTTTCTCCCTTTCTTTCACCCTCTCTCTTTCATTCTCTTTCTTTCTTTTTCTCTCTCTCTCTTTCTTTCTCTCCTTCTTTCTTTTCTTTTCCTTTCTCCCTTTCTTCCTCCCTTGAATTTCCCTGCCCACAGCAAACCTAAGCTAAGGGAGATCCCAGCTACAGCCAGTCTATTCCGTACAGTGAATGTAGCTGGGATCAGTTACAAAATGAGCCGAGTGGAAATCCTTCCTCACATGGTGGAGAAGTACTGACATCTCCAGCAAATGGGATTATCTGTAATGAGATTACATACAAAGAGATTAAGATGTGAACTGACACTCCTAGGAGATACAAAAGAGGCTCCTGAGACAACAGAGAAATGAGGTGTCAGAAGCAGAAGGTGGAATTGCTTCCTTGAGAAGGTTTTTCATGATAATGATAATGATCTTACCCGTATAATAGTGCCTTTCATCCAGGAAGATCCCCAAAGAGCTGTACAAATGCTGTACACTAGTTCTTTTCAGACCATCATGGAAATGCTTCCACCTCCGGTTGGAGTACAGCAGCTGTTTAACCACATACAACCTGACCTAAGAGCAGCATTGGGTAAGAACTAGTCAGATAAAGGCTGATCACAGGCAAAATTTAGGACACCAAAATGTAACGATATAAATCTCAAATCTGGACATGGAGTCACTCCACAAAACTGTATTTTGGTTTTTGCCTTTCATTTCTTCGGTGTTTTTCCTCCTTGTTTTCCTCCCTTCACATTGACACGTTTAAATAAGAATGAATTCATTTTAAAAATGATCATTAAAAATGCACCATTTCTCTTTTTCAAAACTTGTGTGGAAAAATTAAGAGGCCAAAGCAAATAGGAAAGAAATGGGCTGTTAAAGCTTAGTGGCATTAAATCTTGGCACTATGTTTAGGTGCACCTGAAAGTGTGGGGCATTGACTGGTCAGTGTCAAGCAGACGATGGACACACAAGAACCACACGTCTGTTGATGGAGGCAGTTTTAAAATGTGACATCTCATATTTCATTGACAAGGTTGTAATGGAAGTCACCAGAAACGAGTGCAGAGAAATGTGGAGAGACCTCTCATGTAAAGTAACCTATGATTGAGTCTGGGGTGGATCGTTTTTCATCTCTCAGAACACTATGTTACCTGCTGAGCCTTTCAACTTCTCTCTGTAAAGCTGGCTAGCAACAGCTTCGTACGAAAAGCCTCAGAAGACAGGCAGTAGATGTCCAGAGGAAAAAAAAAGTGAGAGAGGGAAAAAAGTGACAATGCCTCCTGTGCAGGCTCATAGCTCATCAGAAGAAATAGCTGTACTTCAAACATGGCTTGAAGACATTAGAGCGGCGTAGGCAATCCTCAGATACCACTCCTCTCTCTCACTCTCTGAGTGCTAAATTACCGCCCTTGTTCTTAGTAGATTTTATTAGTTTTCTTGTCACTCTTATAAATGGGGTTTAACAGGAAAACAAAATGTATTTAGACAATATGGTCTATATGGCTTTGCAGCTTCACAAGTCTCCCTGTCAGATTCTCTCAACTCTCTGGCAACGAAGATAATGAAACGTTTTGCTTGCTCCTTCGCTTGCGTGTTCCCTCTGCCAGGCAAACCACCAGCACCAATGCCCGAAGGACAGCTTGCTTTCAGAGAGGGAGTTTAGCACTAACCCTGGATGTTGTTATTCTCCTTCCAGCCTCCAAGCCTCAAGCCTTAAGTCAAGTTTACTACTTCATCGCTCATCATGTACCAGGAGAACTGCTAACTGCTCACAGCAGACCCTAGCACCTTGTCTCCTCACTGCAAAGGGGACCTGGGCCTTGGCCCTGCCTCTGCTAACGTCTGACAGCCCTGCCACGACTCCTTGGCTCTGAGCAAACCCTTCTGCAGTCCAGTGTCCCTTTCTGCAGCATGGATAATAATGCTACTTATCCCGGTAGGGGTGGCTTTTATTTTTCTGGCAGTCACAGTGCACAAAAGAAAAAAAAACCCAGATCTTTGTAGCATCCCTCAGGCATCACAGACTGTTAAACCCAATACAAATTACAACTATTTTACCTGCTGCTACTGCCATTGGTAACCTACCAACAAGCTCCTGAGAGCACCGAACACATGGGAGATTTCTTCGCCTTTGCTCTTCCACATTTGAACTGCACCATCTCACCCTGGATGAAAACCCACATGCTTAATGATGCTATCCTCAGAAATGAAATTATTCTCTCTTTTGTGTTGGTTTGAAACTGAACTTTTCAGGCACTAAGATTAAGCCTCTAAAGATACTTGCCGGTATGATTGTGTCATTTCAGGGGTTGGGGACTTTTTCCTTTAATTTTACTATATTGTATGGCAAAAGCCCTGGGTTTGCCTCACTTGTCCTGCAATAAAGCTGCTTTGACTGATGTATCTGGGTTTTCATGGGTAACACATCCAGACTCCTGACATGACTTGCTTGCTGCCTCAGGGAATAGCTATTTGAGGAAGGTTTTCCTTGCACAACTGTCCTGACAAGGCTGACCCTAGGACTCATCATGGGCTAACATCTGACTAAAAGCTTCCCCATGCTTTGGGACTTCTCCGGGATTCATCTGATCCAGATGCCTGCCTCTTGCCTTATACAGCCTGGTGAGCATCTGAGGTAGGGTGCATACCACAGCCCGGCTCTCAGCTGGTTCAGATGCACCATCAGTTGTCCTGTCCTGGCTCAGCACTGCTCCCACCCTGCCCCAGTAGGCAGCTTTTACTGGCCAAACCTACCATGTCCCAGTGTGGACAGGAATCCACTACCCACTGAAGAGGGTCCTGCTAATCACTCTTGCTCTGCAGCATTCAACAATTTTGATCTGTCTGGGCTACTGACAAGTGCTTCCAGTCCAAAGCAAGAAATCCAGCAGCTTTCATCACTCACACAGAAGCTTTCATTTTAAAAATAATGCCTTTCAATGTCAGCTTGGCCAACAGCTGCTTCTAGAAGATTAGAGCTTTTCTCTGCCTTCTCTGGCAACCCAGATGGATTTGTTTGCCTAGTTTACATTGCACTGCATTGTTCAGCTATCTGTAAGCGTGATCAGTGCTGGCTTCCAATATTTCAAAGCCTGTGGCATCATCATCATCTAATACCAATTATGGGGGGGAAAAAAAAGCCTCTTCCAAGTAGCAGCTGTTGAGTTGGGGAGGGGCAGTGGGGTCCCCTTTGTGTTTGCGCAGTTAATCAGCAAGATGAGAGATACTGGAGCTCACATGACACAGCACTTTTAGGACAAGATAATACATCCAATCTATTCCCAGGATTTTCCTGGGTATCTATCCCAACAGTGTCTGCAGCGACATTTTTGTATCAGGATGATCACGGCTTCCCAGGAATATCTGAGATGGCAACGCCAACTTTTCCTGATGGGCTTCATGTGTTTTGCATGTCAGCTCCACGCTGCCCTACACCACGTCTTGCTGAAAGCCTCACAGTGTGATGAGCATGTGCTTAAATGTCTCCTGCCACACATTCAAGGAGGACAAACAAGCACAGACTGCCAGATGCCCCCCAAAAGTCTATGGTTTTGTGCCTGCAGCTCAGCAGCTAAGTCAATGTATTAAGCAGCACCATCAGTGCTCTGCTTTTTTGGAGCTGCTGAGCGCCCACAAGTCCCATAGACATCACGTACAGATTCTCCCCGCTCAGCTTCTTTCTTGGAAGGTTTCACAGTTTTGTTATTATCTTGCTTCTTCCCTAGCCTTCATTGACTTGCGGGCGGTGACATATGTACTTCACTGTGGAGCACAAAGTCCAGTCACTCTGCAGAAACAGCCCATGACAGATCAAAATGCCTCTAACAATACCGATTCTCCTTGACTTCAACTTATGTCACAACAAAGCTCCTCATGAGTCATTTGGCAGAGCCATTGCTCAGTCAAGAAGACATTCCTTAACTTGGGGACAATAAACAGCTCTATTGCATATGCTGCCACTTCTTTCCTTTTGTTTTCTTTGCAAGACCTTTAACACAAGAATATCAGCTTCTCTGTGATTCTTCATTTTTCTCATTATTTCCAGCTATTAGGAATAGTTGATTTCCACCTGCAAATCACCCGTTTGCATGTATACATGCAAGGTACCATCTATTTCACTCAGCCAAACACAAGCTGTGATAAAAACGCTTGAGCATTGGAGATACAGACCCTAAATAAATGCAGCTCACAAAGGCGGATTATCACTTTGGGTAGGACCCAATGTTCAATTTGGGGTAACATTTGCACTGCCAGATGTCATAAAACTTGTTATTCCACATTCCTTATGCTGGAAAGTCCTACATCTGGGTTAGGAACACATCAAAGGCTACATCTACACAGCATTTTGCAGACAGACTCAAGCTTAATCTGACCGCAGTTCAAGCCAGCCAGGAAACATGTGGCCACACCAGTGTGGTGCCAAACCCCAGAGAATCTGCCCAGATGAGAAGAAGTGTGTAATGAGAACAGTCAGAGCTCAGAGCAAGTGCCTGCCTCCCTGAAAAAATGGTTGTAGATACGGCAGGTTTGTATTTTCAGGAAACCTCCGTGGGGTTTTAGACTTGAACTTCTCCACCTACCTCACTGGTAGTAAAAGTAATGAAGTTTCTTTTCCTATATCAAAAACTTGCCTTCAAATCCTTTGCTACAATGACAAGAGATGTTTTCATGAAAAGCCAGAAGAGCTTGACAGATAGGCACCTGCTTCATGAGAGCCCACTGACGAAGGCCCACAGACCACAGAAGTCTGAGACCTAAAACCTCAGTTCAAAGCAGTGGAAAGAATTAGGGCCTCTGAAACTCCTTGTCCAGGAGCTCTCAATTATTTGCACGTTGAAGCCTTTCATATGTTCTGGAAGCAGATCAGTTTTTCAGAAGTTCAGGTAGTATTCCAGCTTGATCACTGAAGAATTATCAACAGCTGACACATGAGAAGCTGGACTGTGATGAGCTAGAACAAATTTGGTGTGGATGATCTGATCTTCAGCATAGGTAAATTACTACTAGCCTTCTTTAAAAAAATGAGTATTCCAAAACTCAATCCCATTAGTTTAATAAAGGATTGAAAAGTTATGATCATACAAGCTCAGTTACCAAAAAATATCAGGCAGACTGCATTTATTTATCACCTATTTCCAAGGGTTTTCAAGGCAGTTTGAATTTTCCTTTTTCCTCCCAGTTAACTTCATTTGGACAGAAGTCAAAAGTTTATTTAAAACATGAGAGAAGTACTGAAGAAGCACAGAAGCAAAATGCCATGGTGTCCTCGGTTTTGTCATGCACTGAAGCAGCTGCCAGCCCTGGAGCAGATGGGGAACCTCAGCTTTTGATGCTATTGCATGGAGCCTGCTCATGTCGGTGATTGGTTCCAGTAGCTTGAGATCCACCTGATCTCTTAGTATCCTTCTTCAATGCTCCCTTTGTGGAAGGATGAACCTTATCCTCCACTTCCATGCGTTGTCCAAATGCCTGCCAAGTGCTCTGTAAGTTGCTTGCAGAAAAACAGTGACCCCAATCCAAAAACACTTTCTGTGTGAATGCAAACCATGAAACACCAACCAGATGAGTGAAGGCTGAAGGACCATAGTGAAGACAGCAATGAAACAGCAATGAAACGTAGCCTTTTCTGCTCTCCATGCATGATCTCCTCACCTGTGTCTAGGAGTGGGCTTTCGCCTGCTGAAATAAGCTTGGTGTGTGGGTTTGTTTACGCAGACTTGAGCATAACTCGTTTCCTCGGGTGAGAGCTGTTTGCCCAGCCTTAGACAGTACAAATGCGTGTGATTTACAATGAATTCAGTGGGAAGTCGGCATCTGGATCTGCAGTATTTCAAATTATTGCTTCATACTGAGAATGACGTGCCTCAGCTTTTGAAGCGTTTCATGCGAGATACCCAAAGGAAATTTTTCAGACTACTGAGTTATCATTACTGAGCTACTGCAGCTACTATCTGTCGTCTTAACATTTCACTGTAATGAGGTAATATTTAAGCTACTACCAGGAAGGGTCTTGCAATACCTCCTTAAGCCAAAGGGTGGGTGAGCACCAGAGACAGTTCCAAATTTTGTTGCTTCAGGGATGGATTTTGCAAGTAGCCCATTTCTCCTCCGGACCAACCATCCTGAGACGCTGGATAATATAACTTGCACTTCTTGCTGGCATAAACTGGCTACCAGCTGTCATAAAACTTGGGGCAACATTTTATTGATCAAACCTTTTGAAAAATGTGACACGCCCAAGCAAAACCTCAGTGTGACAGAGGTAGCAGGAAGGAAATAGCCGTGCTGAGGTGGAGCAGCTTCAGTTTTCTCTTAAGGAGCCACCACAGGTGGTAGAAACCCCATTCCTG
>WEIS01055442.1:27715-45541 GCA_013389965.1 Todus mexicanus | reverse complement strand
CATTTGATAGTTGCAGAACATCCTGCAAATGTCTAGCTTCTCTCCTTTGCTGCCTATTTCAGGACCTACCTGCCTTCCATTTCAGTTATCATGATCATTTGTGACTGCAAACTATTTTAATAAGATATCCGGCTAGATGAATAGAATCAGTTTGTATGGGCAACATCTATTCTTCCATGGTTTCTACAGAAATATCATCACGGCATCTTTCCTCAAATTCATAGCGCTTTAACAAAACCTCCTTTCAAAACCTGGAGAGTTCGTTTGTATACTATAGCTGCTAATTGGAATGTCAGCTTCCGTGACCAAGACAGGACAGAAAGAAAAGCAGTTAATTATTTCTGTTCATATCTGATGAATTTTTTCTCTTTTTCTCCTCTCTTTCACAGAGAGTCATTAGTCTGACACTGAACAATGCTCCATTATACCTGAACTTTTTTTTTTTAATGATCAAAACCCCATCTTGGTCCACTTCTTTTATTTTCCTGTCTTTTATTTAACAACTTTATCATATTTTGAATTCAGCTTCATTCTACAGTATTGTAGAAAGATAATGAACTCAATCTTCTACCTAACAAATCATTATCAGAAATAATATATATATAACATTTTAAATGTCCTAATAAAGCCATGTGAAATAAGATAGCTCACAATGAGACCTTTTGTACCACCACAGTATAGCAATAAAACCCCTAATCCTTCCACAGGAATGACAGTTTTATCTGTCACTTATTACTGCTTCTCCCTTTATACACTTACATATTTCTAGATTAAATGAGATTATTTTATAGCAGAGTCAGGTCTGTAGTGTTGTTACAGACTTCTGTTTAGATATGAAGACAACAGGACAAGTGCAATGTTAACCACTGCTAATCACATAAAGGAGTCTAGGACAGATTATTTTTGATGCATTATAACAACTTCTGAGAAATTACTAACCCAGGGAGAATCCGTTACCTAGCAGTGCTTTACCTTCCCTGTTTTTACCTCTTTTTATGAATGTTGCAGAAAATAGAATGGTTTTGTTGACTTTAGCTTCACAATACTGTTGTTATTTGGAGCATCTACACAGTACGTGACCAAACTGCATGTAATTAGGCTGGAACGTGGGATAAGCACAAGGTACTAGGTGTTGGTATATCCATGCCTTAACAGTTAAATTCAGGCTTGAACAGCTTTCCCAGTTACGGTGTATTTGGCAGTAATGATAGATTTCCCAGGCCTTTCACTTCATTTTGTGTNCATTTGCACAGTGTTGACCACAATAGTTTACTGACCCATAGGCTACTGGGTACTACCACAGTACAAATAACCTGATGCTAATGTATCTTATTTTCCAGAACAGTGAAAGCTTGGCATCTTCACACGAAGGAAACTTTCTACTTTAGAACTTCGACCACAACTTTTGAGTTTGTAACTTTGTGTATCAAACCCAGTAGCACAGTTTCTCCTGTAAATTTGAGTAGGAAATACCTATTAAAAGCTGCAGTACATAGGCTGAAAAGCATATGGAAACCACCAGATAACTGTTCCGTGGTATGGCTACTAAGCTTGGAAACTTTTATCTACAGGTCTATTATTAAATGAGTCCATTATATCATTTAGTTTGATACCAGCTACAGAAATTAAACTTGAAAACTACATTGCTTTCTGTTCCCTCATGTATTTCCAGGAGGAAAATCAAATGCAGGAAAATTACAGATGCTCCAAAAGACTCAGAAGGGAGAATGTCTGACATACCTGGATGTGTTAGTAACACAACTGACAGGTAGTAAGCCAGTACACCAGCAAGGGGGAAGGGAAGATGACGTAAGAAGCCTTTACAGAATCAAAATTCTAGGATTCGATTGCAAACACTGCTGAATGAGCATTAGCATGCATGCTGCATTCCAGTAGGGCTCAATATCCCAGGAGTTTAGGGATTTACCAACCTTTATGACTGAGGAAGCTTGAAAGTATTTGGCAAAAGACTGTTTACAGTATTTGCATGTTTCCTTTTGGGAACAGTATCATTGCCATGTTCTAATTAACTCCGACTTCTTGGCTACTACATTATTTGCTCCTGTAGAAAAGACTCTTAACTGACTCTACAGCAAAATAAATATTTTCTGAATTTGGGATTGGTAAGCCCTGCCTGTTATTTTAATTTAGCTAGGTAGCTCTTTGTTATCCTGTTTGTGTTGAAGTTGTGTGGGTAAATAAAGGAAAATAATAAAATACCTCTGTGATATTTCAGTATTATTTTAATAATTTTCTCTCTGTAGTCACTCCCTTTCTTTACTCACTTTTCTTGAACTTCTGAGAAATATCACATTTGTGACACAAACAGGTACAAAAAAGGTGATAGTTCACAACTAAATCCCTTTACTGGTATTTGCACATTTCATTACTTGCCCTGGAAGTGCCTGCAAGTTTCTGCAAAGCAGAACACTGAACACTTGCAGCAGCCCGTTCTAAATCAACCCATAGGTCTTGGGGTGGTTAGAATCTAAAATTTAACTGTTCAACTTTAGAAAACAAATGCAGATTAAATAATCCAACTCTCTTTATGAATATTTCACAGAATCACAGTATTTCACAGGCAGAGAAAAAGAATAAAATTCATGGAATTAATTATTCCTTGCTGTTTGTTCAGTTCGATCTCTCAATAAACTGACAGAAGCAGAAGACAATTTTGCTGATGTTTTACTAAAACCCCCACATTTTTGCCAATATTCTTACATTTTCACCCAGAAATTTTTGAGAAGTACTGACAGTAAAAGCCTTTTTTTAAAAGGCTTAAAATAAACTAAGGAATATTGGTTTTCAGACAGTGCTCTGAGGCTTCCCTGTAACAGAGCTCTGTTCTGCCAGATACAGGAAACCTCCTGAAAGATGTTTTTTCACTTACAATATTAAGAAAAGCCAAACCAGAGCTAAAAACCTAAATTAAGGGGAAACCCAACAAAAGTCCAAGAGATAACCTATAGAAAGGGATGTCAGAAGTATAAGTAGCATTACAGAACACGCAGCCTAAAATACTGCTGTAAATCACAGTGAACAGCACTTGTTCATTTTTTCATAGCACAGCAGGCTAACTCATAGACTTTGCTCTCCCCGTCCTCTCTTTGTCTCTTCCTAATTACTCATTCTTTTTTCCCTCACTAAAATTACAAGGAGATCCTGACAAACGAATCAAACTTCAAGCTCATTCTCTTCTTTTGTAGTCTTCTACATTAAATTGCAGAGATCTCATTTGAGTAAGCCAGTAAAAGTGGCTTCATCGTACACTGGAACAAATGTGAGTCTTGAAAAACTCAAATACTAGTTTTCTCTTCGCAACAAATAGAACAATGATGACAAACTACAAATCGCCAGCTGGCAAGGTGGCAAACAAATATGCCAACTAGCTTTAAACTATATCAGAGGTTTCTTATGTTCAAACAAATCCCGTAAGACATTCATTGAGAAATGCTGTACAGGATACAACTGAGCAGATTAAACACATATGGTGAAAGTATCTCTACAACTGCATAAGACATTCAAGATCTCTACTCACTTCAGATGGAAAAAGAAGCATAAGAAAAAAACCACTAACAGATTTTCTTGTTGTTTTTTTGGTTGGTTGTTTTTGGTTTTGTGGTTTTTTGTTTTTCTTTTAAAGTCATCTTACCATTGCAGTGTAGCTGGAGTTGAGTGGGGTTTCGATGCTCTGTTATTTTCTTTTTCCTCATCTGTTGAGAAAGAAAAAAATACAGTAATTTCAGTGGGAATTCCTCAGGCATTTATGAAGTAACAGGAAACTATCTGATTAAAAAAATGTTCAAGTGCCAAAGCATTCTCAAAATATTGGCTAAATTGTGGAAATGTCACTAATGGTATTCCCTAAGCTTGCATATGTAGATATCGCTTGAGGAAATAAGCCTTGCAAACATCACTCAGCATGAGCAGAGTGGTACATAGAAATAATCATATTTGAAATGATAAATTTATATGAAAAAGCTACAACTCTTAGACCTCTAGTAGCACGTCTAAACACAAAAACACTTTCACCTGCTTTAAGGGAACAGTTGCCTTATGGAAGTTTTATATTAGATGAGGCATTTAAAGTAACGGGGTTCATCCACTGTTGTGATCCTAACATATGACTTATACTAGATGCTTATACATTTACAGAGATTAATTCTGAACAAGAAAAAATCGAATTAAAAACATTCTCTAACATACTTTATTCCTTTTCAGATAATTTGTCTGATAGTATTCTTCATTAACTGTTTCCAAGGTAACTCTGACTTGCTGACTTTCCAAAAATTTGAATAAGAGATGAATAAAGAAAAAGCCAATTAAAATAAAACTCCAAAATAATAAAAATACTAAAAATAATTTTAAAACCTAAAAAAATATTGGATTCTTCCTAGTACACATTTATTCTCTTGAAACAATTTAGAAGTATGTATAGAATAATTCCTATAAAATTGAGATTTGCAAAGCATATAAAACTTTTCTAGGTGAAAGCTGAAGAGAAGCACAATCAGTGTCTCCGTAAGAGTATTCTTTGGGAAACACTGTTGTACCACACACAGTTTGATATTTTAACAACTTTGTCCCTGATGAAAACATTAAGCCTAGAAGGCTTCGATACCTAAATAATTAGGTAAACCACTACGCCTCTACACCATGCTGCAAATATCATTTCTTTATACAATTAACTTCTGTTTAATTAGGTTACTTAATGTTATTTAAGTGAGCTTTTAGGATGCTGAAACTTAAAGGAGCTGGGCTATCTCCTCCGAACATCAGACTCCATTAGGATGCCTTTTGTGCAGTTTCAAGCACGGAGGCACACAAATAACCCCCTACTTTCGAAAACGCTGTCTTCAGCCTTTGCGAGGCAATATTTCTTCCACTACATGTAGGGCAAGTTGCGTTAATGGAACATCCTTTAGCCTGAGAGGCCAGTCCCCTGAATGTGAGGAAAACCCAGATTTCCAGTTACCGGCAGACGCTGCACGCAGCCCCTCTTCTGCATCTGCATCACAATGGGACTCTAATTATTGGACCGCACACTCCTTCTCTGCCTTTCAGGGGCCCGCTTTTATTCAGCGCACAGGACCAACATACACATTTCAAATCACTTTTAAATTGTGTTTTTCATTTGTTTTTCCTAAACAAATGGTCGGCATCCAACAAACCTTCTGCACACAGGGCCTGAATGCCGAGCGGCGATGGCTGCCGCAGGCTGTGGACGCTCGACAGCAGCCCCTGGCCTCACTGGCGGCGGGACAAATGCCTTCTCCATGCAGCAGGGATTTATCCCCTGGGTGGATTAAATAGTCGAGGCTGTCCCTTCTCACAATCACCAACCATTTTTCCATTCTTACCCTTAACTGGCAGTGGTTGACACTCAGAAAACTGGCAGTTGGCAGCACAGATACCATAAGAATAGCTCGCCGGGTTCCAGCCTGCCCTGAGGAGTGGCTTGGGGAGGAGGAAGAGATCATATCTGCCCTGCTCTGTGGTGGTAAGAGCCTTCCAAGTTGAATTTCACCATTTTCCAGGCAACAGGGGACAAGGAAACCCAGCTCAGAGGTGCAAGAGCACCTGCTGGAAGCGCAAGTGAGCCCTGGTGTGGTAGGATCCATAATCACCATGGAGGGGCAAGAGGCAGGTGGCCTGCCCAGAGCCCAGTCTAGTCCTGCATCTGGCTATGTCTTCCTGACCACCCCAAAAACAGGCATCAGGGCTGGGAGGGATGTGCTGGAGTTATGGCAGCTCCCCAGGTTTGGGGCACAGAAGCTGCCGCAGCTTCCTGCACCCATGGGCAGGCTGGCCTAGCTTGCCAAGGCCTGTGGGTGCCCAGCAGCAGGTGGACTCCCAACCATTCCTGATGTACAAGTGGAAGAGACAAAGTTATGAAAGTTTCATTTCAGTAAAATGTTGCAGGGGTAAAGTACTGGTTGGAGCAGGGTGAGGCAAGGAACACATGACACACACACCTTTCCCCTGCTTTAGTAATGAAAATGTTTCTTGTTTTCACCAGGTGTTGGTTAAAAGACTTATTTTCAGAAAACTTTTGCTCTTTTATTAACTAGATGGAAAGAACTCTACATAGTGTAGGAATGGGGAGATCAAGACATACAAACTCTCAGTATTTCACATACAAGCACTTTATTCTACCTTGAATAGTTTAACAGTATAAACTCATCAGAAAATTGACTAGCAGAAAATCATAAATATCCATATTCCCTATATTTTAGTTGGCACCAGGGCAATTAATGGCTTCTCTATTGAGCAGGGAATATTTTGTACAATTCTTGTATAGGGTCTGCTCCCAGATCTGTTTGCACAGCATGAAGGAGGTAAGGAATGTTGTTTTCCCTTACTCCCTGGCCTGTCATTTTATCAAGTCCCATAGGAACAACACTTCATATTAAAATGAACCCATACCTTTTAAAATTCAACACTTCTAAAATCCAATCTGTCTTGTAAAATCAGAAAGTAAAGACATGGAAACCTTACTTTGAGGCACTGTCAAAGAATAGAACTGACAATTCTTCTGTGACAAATTCAAAAGGACTTAAAGTCACAAGGAAAAATCCTGTTTCTGATGCACAGCTTCAGGAGTTCACACATACAGCAGCTGCACAACATCTCAGGGAGAAACACATTTGTTAGGAGCACATCTCAAGTGTTCACTGCCAGTAGGAGAACTAGTAGAATTCCAAGGGAACGTATCTTCAAGGTATCTGGTTAGGTGGGAAACCTGATACTCATCCCAAGTTGAAAGCTGTTAATAACTCAGACAGTCGCAAGTAAAACTCTCAGCACGGAAAAGGCTTTCAAACATATTCAAAGCTGGGATCATAAATATACTAGATAAACAGTATTTCTTGTCTCCCAGAGACATGAAAGAATCTTTTTTTTTCTCTCCAAACTCCACGGTAGTTTCTTACTAACAACTCCATCTTTCTCCTTTCAAAATCATGTTTCAAAAACACCAGAATAGAGTTCTGTTAGTACCTCGTGCTTATGTTTATAGCTTTCCCTGAAGTCCCAGTAATATATTCTAACTTCTGCTGTATGGTTTTAAGCCCAGTTCAAGGAATTTCTTGCTTCCTGAAGCAAGACATGGAGACAATAGGGTCTATGCTCAGCAGTTCTCTAAGCATGCTGCCTTAAGCACACAGTAAGTGGAGCAACCCAAAGTGAGGACCCTACATTAGTACATCTTTTTCTAAATTGTTGATGTTTGCCTCTTCTTCATTACTGAAAAGGAGTTAAAGATCTGCTTTCCGTGGTGGAGATAACAGAAAAATCTTGTACTTTGGAGTGCCGTCTGTGTGTGTCTCAAAACCACTAAGGAGTCAATGTGTTGTTAGTAGCTTTATATGGATAAATTCCTTCCCTTAGCTCAGTTCACTCCATGCCTTTCAGAGGAATAGGCCCTTCCTCTGTAGCCTCTGCAGTCAAGGTTCTGACTACTCTAAAAATTGATCTGTCCTTAGCTAAAATTAAGACATAGTAAGAAGATACCTTGTCTCTTATTTACACGTAGCCATAAATAAGACTCACGTTCATTAGCACATATTCCATGCTTTTAAAATAGTGGAATCTTTTAAAATCCTCTGAGAAACATGGTAGCATAGTTCCAATAGAAATATTTTTCCCTAAGGACAACTTCAATGAAACCAAGTAGTTCTTTTTAAAACTTTTTTGCAATGGAAGCATAAGAGGTATACTTCAAACAACAAAAAGAAACTATTGGATAAGACTTCCATTTCATCTAGTTTGAACAAAGACTTTGAACACTGTTTTTAAAAGTGCAAAAAGTAATCTGAACCTTTTATCTCATATGCAGTGTCTACAGATTCACATTTCTAAATAAACAAAATTTGGACAAGCAAGCCTTCCAATTCACCATGTAGTGTCATGATTCCTTCCCTATAAAAGTGAAGTTAAACTTTCGTAATACTTGAACTGTACTCTTCCAGATCCCTATTTTGACTTGGAGAATCTGGTTCAATACCAAGTACACAGAAAATATTGATTTGGGTTTTCCTGTGGATCTTTTGACTGACATGTAGAGTGTGGAAGGAAAAACGTTTAGCAAACTGGAAACTGAAATTAAATTTACCCGGAGTTTTTACATTAGTGCGTAAAAGATGTGGGGTTTTTTGGAGAGAAGTTGTAAAATGTTCCAAGAGGGTAAGAGGCACCCCAAGAATCAGTGAGACCATAGGAACCTACAGCTATGAGTCATTGCTTCCTTACACAATGGAATTCAGTTCAGTTCAAGAGGCCTGGATGTGCACAGATGAGAACAGAAGATTGCAGGAGACCCCTGTGGCCTGAAGTATGGTTCTGTAGCATACTTCAACTATAGAAAAGGAGACCAGCAAAAACTATTATTCTTGTACTAAAGCCCTATGAATTCTAAAAGCCTCCAGGAAAAAGTAGTCACAAGAGCAAGCATGATACCGAGTAAGAATATTATCAGTTCACAGGGTAAATTCTCATAGTCTACACTGGGGGCAAGGCCAAAAAAAGAAAAACAAAATGAAACACAAAACAAAAAACTAGTCAAGAGAAGGATGGATGACGTCTTCTTTTGGCTGCAGATGAAAACTGGAGCTCCACTGACATCAGCAATTTGACCACTGTTCTGAAGAATGCAAATAGGGTTACATAGATTTTCTCAAAACATTTTGCCTCCTGCTGTTTGCAAATGTATGACAGAGGCTGGACAAAGAGTGACACAATGGTTTGGAAATTTCTTCGTTGGTATGTGGGCAGTGTTAGAGAAATATTAGAAAGAACTCAAGGGCTGGAAAGGAGCACATAGTACAATGATTTCTAAGGTGACACTTTCAGTTCGTCCTGGATTTCACAGATTATTCATCTTGCTGCTGGGTGAGTGGCTTATTTTCCTTTCCTAGTCCTTCCTCGTCACTATGTCTCCTCAACCTCAATCTCCAAAACAAGGATGACTTTTCAGGTGGATTGATTCTCTTATCTGCTTTGCAGAAATGCTGATATCTGTGCAAATGAAACATCTGGAGGAACTGGCTGTTAAGGAGGAACCTAGATGAAATCAACTCTCACTCTCATTTGAGTTTCCATTATATGCTGTGACAAAGTGTTCTGCACACAACTTGTGAGGTAAATTCATGTATATATTTGCTTTATCCATTTTAAACTTACCACCTTTCCTTATTATTGCTTTCCCCTTAATTCCAGTACCAGAAAACAGAACAAAACACCATCCCATCCTCTCAACACCATTGTCTGAAATACCTGCTCTTGCTAACCCATGCAGGTCCACTTCTTGCTGTCCCTGGTTATGTGGACTCCTTCTCATGCTCGAATTTAAACTGAAATTACTCATCACAAACTACCACTAGTTTTGCTACAACCTATTTAGCCTAACAGATCTGGAACAGAACATAGAAGGAGAATTATAATTATGACATTGTAATTTTTTATTAATATAGCTTGTGCTGCTAAACAATTACCTTAACAACACTGTCTTGAACTGTGAGTCTGAAGAAAAGCTCACTAAAGTCAACAGGGTTGAATCCTGAATTCTGACCCTATTAAGAGTCTGAAGTCATACCTCATTCACTGCAGATTCTTTCCACCACTCTCTCAGTAGCATCAAAGTGAAATGAATTTTATAAGTTTCACAGGTTCTCATAAAATGTAAATTCACAAGCAGATACGTTTTGGTTTTCACTACAATTCACTAAGATTTTAATTTTTTAAATTAATTTCTAATTCCTTCATTTTTAAAAACCCAAAGTACCAAATCTATCCAAGTCTTACTGCCTGTCTCTAAGGATTCTTGTCCACTGTTCTTAGCTTAGGAGTCATGAATAGATACCACATTTCTAACACTTCATTTCTCCTTCAGAAGAGATACTTCCTCACAAGAGATCCCTCAACAAATAAGAGTAGGGCCCCAATATAGAAAATTCCATGATCCACTAAAACTGTGCTGCAAGGCATGCTCTTCTACTATGACATAAAAATAAACAGTCTTCTTAAAATGAAAAAAAAAAAAAAAAGTAAAAGGAACATCCAGAAATTAAGAAGTAGTTAAAAATACATTTTTGGAAAGTAAATTATGTGCTTAAATATCATAAAAATATTAGTCTTTCTGAATTAAACAATTCAGTCTGCATTAGTATATTGTAACATGAACTAATATATGAAGTCCAGAGAGGAAAACTAGCACGAAGATTGTTTTACTTTAGGCAAATAAGTAGAATAGAAATTGCATAAACAGGGAAAACTAAATAGCAAACTAAAAATTGCATTACAAATTTAAAAAGAAATAATTAGGTTACTTTAAGGTATTCTGGAGTCTTTTTAATTACCTGCTGTTGTTAAAAATCAAGATCTAATTTCTATAACTAGACAAGAAAATATAGCTATTTTAAAATCAGATCGTTACAATTGTTTCCTATCTATGACTAAAAAGGAAGCAACATCATGAGTTGATGTGATTTTTTAAAAATAATCTGATGACTGTTTAATTCTTAAAAAAAAATAATTATATGTATGATTTGATATAATACTACTAAAAAACAGCACAATTTTTCCTGTATTTCAACCGCATGATGTTCACCAGTGTAAAGCAAAACAGATGGTTTCACTCATGAGCTAATACTACCAGCACATTTTAAGGTCATCTGAACTTTATTCAGGGATACACAAATTCTTCTGGTTATTTTAACTAATAGATAGTATTACTTCCTTTTAAATAATGCAAAATAGCAAATATTCCAGAAAAAAAAGCAACAAGAACAAAACCAAACCAAAACAAAAAACTACAAAAAAAGACATATTGGATACATCGAGTTAAGTTGAATTTTCAAACTAGAGAGTACTAAAAATATCACCAAGATGTAGCAGCTTATAAAGGAGGGAATTAACACTTGGACACATTCACAGGCATTTTAAACGAATGACAAGTTACTTACTTTCATCATTAGAAACATTCCCCAGAGAGGTGTGACTGGAATAACGTTTGTTTTCACTTTCACTGAGACATCGTTCAATCCAACTCTCTGCAAAAGAACAAAGATGCTCTTTTTTTGTGTTTGTCTTTGCATAAAAAATAAACTTCCAACACACAAAAGTAAATAAAGCACATCTTTTCAACAGAAGGTGTTCTGTAGCATTTCTGTTAAAAGATGCTCAGTCTAAGGCTATTTAGCAAGAAAATCCTTTCTTGCTTTCAAACTTAGCTGTTGCCTTTTAGTTCAATTTGTGCTTGTTTGTTTGTTTTTAAATGACAAGGGCTGAAACACTTCCATGGGCTTTACAAAGCTCCTGAGGATCCACTCTCCACTCCCCATCACACGATGCATTAAAAAAAAAATAAATTAAAAAATCTTGTGGGTAACTGAAATATATAAATTACGTTAATTTCTAAGTGTTAGTCTGGCAAAGACATACTTGAGTATTTCCACTGGTTTTGAAGAACTCTTACTGTGTGTAAAATGAATCATTCACGTGGATTTTTGTTATAACAGGACTCAAACTGTGCTCCCTGAAGTCCGGTCCTACTACCCGGTTCACGCTGGTGGAGTCTTAGGTCCTAGTGAGATCTTTTCTACGCTGGTATGAGTCCAACATAGAGAGTCAGCAGCCACTGAGCTACTCAAACCTTTGTCACTCCACAAGATGTACTCAACCACTCCTGTCCTCCCTCTTTCTCACTCTCAATTTATTCCAACCATTCGCACGAGGTACAGCATTAAACTGATTTCACTCTGCAGTTTTTCTTTCTGAAAGGTATAACATACATCCTCTGATGACTTTAGAGGATGCACCAGGCTCAGCAGAATTTACTGGTACAGGTCTTGAGGGCAAAAGTTGCACCTTCCTATATGTTTCCCTGGACAAAGTATGAAATAAGAGTCCTTGAGATTGCCTGGGGTCCCTGGATATGGTTACAATAAACTGACCTCCCTCATAAGATTATTTTTCAAGGGCGTGCACGTGAGCAGAAATGAACTTATGCTCACAGACTTCTGTGCGGTCAAAGCAAGAAAAAGAAGGGATAGGTGGCAAGGCTGCAAAGTAACCCTGCAAGTTATGACAGGAAACAGCCCCATGGAGCAAAGAGATGCACAAGAATAAGGGGAAACAGGCCGGGCAGTCAGCAAACTGCCAGAGCCAGAAACACCTTCAAAGACACGGAAACGGTTGCAGATTCCTTTCCATAAGTCACCCCCAGACACATAGGGCTACCTGTACAGTGCAGGCAGCAGTCTGCCAGCCAGAGAAAAGCCATCACCGCAACAAGCTAGAAGGGAGACCAGAAGCCAAGCATCTTCTGGTTGTTTATAGAAGGTAAAAGTTGGTACAACTTCATTTCAGCATGAGATGTCAGTAAAAAAATTTATGAATAGTCATGGCCAAACACATCCTGCAGAAAAAAATGCTTTTTATACTCAGGCAGTTGCAGAAATTCATGTATATTCCTCTGCACACATGCTCTCCACTGCCACACAAACAGAAGATCAACAGCATCTGTGCAGGACTTCAAAAAGGATCTACTGAGAGTTTTTCACAGTTGATTTCCAAGCCCTGCCACAAGACTCCAGGTACTGTTGCTCTGTGTGCTTCTGGTTTTCAGGCAGTGTGAGAGGTTGTGGTGGCTCCAGGCCATTCCCTTCCTTCTACCTGCTTGACTGCTTATTCACAGCAGGAACATGCTGCGGTGCCGCCTTCATCGGTACAAGCATGTCCCTGTGTGTCTCTTCCTCATTCACCATCAAAATTCTTCGCACCTAAGGAGCCTCCCAACTGCACTCCCTCCTCCCCTATAGCCTACTCCTTTGAGGTATTTCTCTGAAAAATAAGCAAAAATAATTCTTGTTGTCAATAGATTTTTCAGGATATTTCTTCTCCCATCAAATTCAACATGGCTTTGTATGAAAATGACTTTAGGGTTGCTGACACCACAACTTAAAACCTGCCAGTGAGACATGTGTTGTCTAATCAGCTCCTGCTCAGTTACTAACCCACAAGTCTGCGGCAGGCGGCTCCAACTTTGAGGCTTTCCCTTCTCATGCTGCTCAGTTGCACCGGGCGGGGGTGCACCACCTCCTTGTCTACAGGCCAACACAACAGTACGGCTGCTTCGTGCCAGGTTTCTTTTACTGCCCTAAAACTGAGTTAATAGCATCTCTCCTCTCCCGTTTTAGTACCGTGAGCTGGGGGACAGAAGCTTGGACCCTCGCAGACTGCTCCGACATGAAGAGAAACTTTCTGCCGAGGACAACATCAGAGAGAGGTGTGAGAAGCCTTGAGAAAGATTACCCTACCTCCTCCTCCTCCTCCTCCTTTCAGCACACAGCCATGGCTGTACATAATTCCCTTGGCTCTGCGCCCAGCTGTGGGGAGTAAAAGCAAAGGCGGCTGCCATTAGCGCCAAGGAAAGACCGATGCCCAGCTCTGCCCTTTCTTCTCCTCCCAGCACCGAGAGCTGGGAAGCTGGGACGCATCCTCTTCCCTCGGCAGCAGGGAACTGGCAGCAGCCATCTTTAGTCACGTTCCCTCCCTAAGTAGTAGGGAAAAAAACTTTTCAAACATCACCCAGTAACAATTTTCACCATCCTCGCTCACGTCCTGTCTCTGATAACTGCGCAATCACTCCTTTTAAACTAGTGAAGCAGGGAGTTTACACTGCAAGACATAGTCTCTGGAGTAAGGCGCAGTTACTGTTTAATTATGTGCTGCAACTCCTTTGGTCCTGAATCGCCCCGGTTCAGCTCGCGGCAGCCTGAGTCTGGCTTTATCTTTGTGGCCTTGCATTTAAATAGCTGATGGAAATTCTTCAGGCCTGAAAAGATGCATGACCTGTCTGGCAGCAAAGAATGAAGAAAACTAACTCTTTTCAGCAAAAATGTCAGGGAGTTTATGGCAAATGTGTCAAATTATTTGGCAGATGGCAAAATGAGGCAAAACGTGGCAAAACCGACTAGCTATTTAAAGGCTGCATTACCTCGTAAATGGAGTGCTATAAGTATAAATAAATATTCTAAGAAATACTTTCATTTAGTGAGTAGACATTTTTGACTGTTTGTATAAAGAAAAAAGTTTTTACAAAGCTTTTAACTCCCAACA
This sequence comes from Todus mexicanus, assembly GCA_013389965.1. NCBI lineage: Eukaryota > Metazoa > Chordata > Aves > Coraciiformes > Todidae > Todus > Todus mexicanus. The sequence goes on along the minus strand of WEIS01055442.1, from coordinate 31,423 downwards.
CTGGTAAGAATGCCCTTGGGTATTAAAAGAAAACGCAACTGCGGTTTTGCTGAAATTTAAAATGCTACCTTCAGGAGCCCACAGGTTCCAGATATGATAGCACCTGCCTAAGATAAAAACAAAATAAAATAAAAAACAAAATAAGATAAAAATGCAGAGAGAATAAAATGAAAAGTCAAAACTAAGTCTAGCTTTTACAAGTACTCTCAGAGTTAATAGCGTTAGATCCTGCCCCTGTATAGAGAATGACTGAGTAGAGCCCTGCACACATGGAAATCTGGAATTCTCCTGTCCTCACAACTCGAGCAGTGCACAACCCAGCTGCACTGGGGCCTGTCCCAGGCAGCCTGGCTGCAGAACCAGTGGAAGAGACCTGAGGCTGGTGTCTCTAGGCTAAGGTTTCATCATTTGCTTCCAAGGCTGACAATCACTACTCCACTGTTCGAGACAAGCACTGACACACACCGTGTTGAAAGTTTGGTGCAATTAAATTATTGCACTTGGACATTACAAACTTCTCATAGACGGGATTTCACACCGGGAACAGTCACTGAACGGTGGTGATTAAGCAGAAGTGTATATTAGACCTAGTAACAATGATGAATCATTAACACGACATGTGGAACCCCCAAATTTCTAGTGGGAAGTGATTGTGAGAGTAAAACAAGATACATCGCATTCTCAGGATGTATTTTTACTTGCTGTAATTTTCAGTGTATCAAGTCATAAAGCGCTTTCTCTCCCTGGTCTCTAGGACTCCTTCCCACTCTGAGCTCCAGTACACAGTACCCTCAGTTGTAGCAGGAATTGGTACTAGCCAAAAAACATCCAGGCAAAATAAACAGATTGATTAATATCTAGTAGTAAAATGTAGCATAGTCACATACTGATAACTCTGTACTGTGATGCAGTATGTAAACTATCACAGTCTTATTACCAAAGAATGAAAATAAGGTGTATTTAATGGTCTTTCGAAGATGCACTTTTAGATATTATATCAACTATTTAATTTCGCAAAGACCAGAAGTGAATTTTAAAGAAACACACAACTATGTCCCTCAGCCTTACAATTTTTGTTACATTATTTTGTATACCACTGAATACAAATACATGGTACTTTCTTCAGGATGCCAGCATGAAGGAAAGGAGATGGTTATTCCAATTACAATAATTTTTCCAGTGTCAGTTTTCTGAAAGAATAACTTATGATACACACAAAACATATTGTTCCCAATGAAGTGCTGAAAGATGGATTGAAAATTGCTATGGAACTACTTCTCATTTTCTCTCTTTTTGATCCTAATCTTGCTAACACAAACACATCCCCTCAACCTCAAGCATCATTCCTCTTCCATCAAATGTGCCCATCATGCTTTTAATAACGGAAGTTTAAACGGACCTTGTTTTCAAGACTTGGCAGAACAGAGGCTTGTCTGGCTTTCCCTTGTAGCCACCAAGGCTCTTCCCACAGCAACAAGCCTAATTTTATTTGCATGGTGCATCAAACACTGAACTGGGAAGGACTGAGACTCCCCAAATTAGAAGCAAACACACAAGAGCTGTTCAGGGGCAGGAGTTTTCATGAACTATCAGAAAAGAAAAATGTGAACTCTTTTTAAATATGTCTTTGGTAAATCATTCTGACACATTATCTCCTTCAGAAGGAAGGGTTTGCTCCTGGAAGGCACCATTGAAAGACTTCTCCCTAGAGAGCCTCAGTTGAGGTGAGGATATAGCAGAAGTGCCTGCAAACTGCCAGTACAGTTAATGATGTAATTACTCCCTCTTGTTTGTACAATGGTTATTGGCTTAGCATATTTGCAGCCCAGAAAAGAGAGTGTTCATTGCTCCCACACGTACATGGCCATTGCAAGAGCAGTGTGAGAGCCACCTGGAAAGAGGAGGTGGGCCTGATCACAGCTGGCAGTGGCTTCTGCAGCTGCTATCCTGCCAAGAGGGTTAAGAGTCGCTGCAGTATTTGCAGAACCTGTAACCACAACCTCTTCTGACCTTTGATAGCCACTGTCTCCTGTCGGTACACAAACAGAATGGCAAACGCAGCTGGAGGGGCTGTGTCATACAGGTGGGAGGTAACCGTGCCCAGAGTCCCTGTGGGCACATGTGCACATTATGAAAGGAGATGAAACTGGTTTACAGGCAGAATGAAGTTCTGTGGTCACCTATTCTGAGCTCCATTTTGCCTCACCTCATTACAGAGGTATGAGCAGCACTGGTTTTCCCCGGTTATGCCGTATCCTCTGATCTGGATGTGGTCATATCACTGGCATAATTATGAATTACTGTTTTTATTCTGGAATCATACAAGATGAGAATCCCCATGTCCTAGAAAGATAGTCAAGACTTTCGATAATCACAACATCAATTTGCACAATCACCAGACGCTAATTTCACCACAGCTCTACGAGCTGCATGGAAATCCCTCTCATACACCTTCAGCTCTAGATTGGCTCCCACGGTTCATATTTTAAAGCCAACAAACATGACTATTTATTTAGTGATCTGCCCATGGACCAGCATTTCCTCTGTGCAAGTTTACTTGTCATTGAAATAGAGTCACAGCTGGAATAAGAACAAAAGTTTTGCCAGAACCACTGACTAAGCCATGTAGCAACTTGGATGGCGCAGCTGCAACAGTCTCATTTTTATTCACGTCTGCTTTTGTAAGTTTTTTTCCCCAGTTTCTCAAGGCAGGTGTGGAAAATGGTAGTCAGCAACTGTGAGTAAAGGTATATAAAATGTAGATAATGCAAATACAAAGGGACTACCAGATTTTAGTGGACTTATAAGAGGACCTGTTAGAAAAACGAATACTCAGAAGTGATGACAGACTTAATTTTACAGTTCCTGCAACAGAGGAGGATCTCTTGTCATGCATACAGAGTCTTAGCACCCCTCTGGGTTATTTGTTCGCTGTTCTCAGAGGGAAGAGCTACTCATCTCTTCCTGCAGCATCTCTTTGCCAAGTGTCTCAGTACCGATCTGGCCAGCAATACTGCCTAGCTGTTCATCCTCTCTGGTAGGCCAAGAGAAAGTGGTTGCGAACAGCAGATTTAACTGATGTAAGTAGTATCCTGAAAGCTCAGGAGGTTGACTGAAGGTCATGAACCCTCCCATTTCTAGTTGGCTAGCCCATGGTACTAACCAGATATCATATCTATTAAAAAAATCCTTCAGTGGAGTTGATGAGATGATACCGTACATCTTTTCTTTTTTAGGAAAGCCATCACAGCCCTGACAGCATCTTCTGTTGTCTGTCTCAGAACAAGTGCTGAAATCTGCATGATCCATTGAGGCTTTTCCCTGCAGAACTTATCTGGCAGGATATGGTCTGAGATATGTCACCACCCAACAAACCCTCTGTTCATGATGTCTGTGTGGCACCTCTGCTGCTGACAGAGAACTTCTAACTTCTGCAGCTGTTAAATTCAAAACATCTGAACTGTCTGTCCACTTTGACTATCCCTTAGTGTGCTGCAAACCTGATTTCTGACTGCCATATGAATGAAAGTAAAGCAAAAACTGAGCCAGTACATCGAGTATTTTCTCTGGTGAGAGTGAAAACTTGAGTGGAAAGAAAAAAAAATAATAAAAAAAAATAAAAAATAAAAAATAAAAAAAAAAGGAAACTGTCCAAAACCAGAGTTTCTATAAAATCATGATTGAACAATGTGCAATTCCTACTTTAAA
>WEIS01055442.1:16918-27516 GCA_013389965.1 Todus mexicanus | reverse complement strand
ACATTAAGCCAATTTTGTTCTGAAGGATGTAGAGCTATAGCCAATTCTATATAATATATAACACCTTCTAGTACTTCAATGCCTTGGTTCAATTAGTCATATCAACTTCAAAGACAAATCACTAGTTTAAAACAGTCTCTTAAAGGAAAAAAAAAAAAAAAAAACTATAAAAAGATCACGCAGGAGGAATGTTCTCTTGGGCTCTGCAGAGTGCGAAGGGGATTTCTTAGGAGTGTTTTTCCACTTAGTACTCAAGGCTGCCACAAGTTGTGTTTGTTTTTCGCTGTTTGTCTTTTACAGAGCCTCGTCAAAACTAGGCAACAAGTCCAGCCACGGGAATTTTAAACCCTAAAGCTGTTTTTTAGTTCACCAAAGCCAAAACAAATCTTGTGGAAATCTTAGTCTCTCTAAACTGAACTGTCATTTTGCTGGTCGGGGCTTTTCAGTGACGTACTTAAAATCTCGCAGCGGGTTTTNATTTTTGCTGGGGAGAGTGAAAACTGGAGTGGAAAAAAAAAAAAAAAAACTTAAAAAAAAAAATAAAAAGGAAACTGTCCAAAACCAGAGTTTCTATAAAATCATGATTGAACAATGTGCAATTCCTGCTTTAAAACTGCTAAAAGGAAGCCTAAAAATTATAAAAGCATTGAAAACCCATATGGAGTTCAGGAATCCTGCAAGCCCGGTAAGAAAAAAGAAAACTAAGAGACTCGAGTATATACACATTAGAGTGATTCTTCAGCCCAATACAAATCACAGCCAGTTGCCGCTGAAGGATGAAACATTAAGCCAATTTTGTTCTGAAGGATGTAGAGCTATAGCCAATTCTATATAATATATAACACCTTCTAGTACTTCAATGCCTTGGTTCAATTAGTCATATCAACTTCAAAGACAAATCACTAGTTTAAAACAGTCTCTTAAAGGAAAAAAAAAAAAAAAAGACTATTCCTTTCTGTTAGAAGTAATAATTAGGAGATAAACCTGGAGTCTGACCCTCGAAATATTAAAAAACTGCTGCATCTAACACCTGCTCTGACTAGAAGCAGAGAATTCATGTTCTGAATCTCCCACATATCCTGCAGCACTGTACCGCTGGGTATAGGTATCTCTGCCACCTGAGAAGTGTAATGATGCCAGAGTGCTGCAAGGGCTGGCTACAGTGGCACATTCAAAGCTTCTCAAGAGTTGCACTGTTTGGAAGAAACTGTGCTTGTAGCATGACAGGGGTTGGCAGCCACTGGCTCCCACAGAGGTGTTAAACTTACCCAAATCAACTAATATCAAGCAGAACAGCCTATTAGGGACAGCTAATGACACAGAGATTTTCTAGGATTTAGGCTTTTGCAGATGATGTAATCTTCCTCCTCTCCATTGCCGAATGAAAGGTTTGTGAGACTGTATCAGGATCATTATCCAACTGCTGTTCCCCCTAATTACTCTGCAGAAACTTGTGTTCTACAAAGCAGCTTCGCTTTGCCCATAAAAGTGGACCTGCCACACAGAGCCTGGTATTCCTTGTTGCTGCCTCATTCGGTGCCATCGGCTGGCAAGGCACACATCCTTCAGTCAATGCATGCGAGCTGTCAGGAACATCTTCAAGCTCCATGGAAAATCATGCCAGTGTCCTCCTAGGTCCTGCATAGCCATCTTCTGTTATTCCAAGAGACCTGCTCCTCAGGGATGACAGTGACACATGGCCTTGGTGCAGATGGTAGAGCCGCTACCCTGACATGCTGCCAGACACCTTGGTGCTTTGTTTGCTAATCTAACTTTTTATTTCATTTCCAACAGGGGAAAATGTCGGGTACTCTTGTTGCAGTCCTTTCTTTTGTTCTCGTTTCTTGGCATACAGTTCTCTTGGAACTATTTCAAGGTTAATGGACATTGGTCCAGGGCACTCACTAGATGTGGGCAGGAATGTTTTTATCCTTTTTCTTTGACTCATGATTCTGGTGAAGCATCATAAAATTCACCATGATATCATAAGAATGCAAAGAATGACTCTCAAATTTATGAGAGCTCTTGTTTGCTTAGTCAGACCTTTCCTCCTAGGAACTGTTTTCTGTTAACTCATTTGATAAGGTGCATTAAAATAAATGACATGTTGAGCTTGAACCAATAGAAAAAAAAGCACAATAGCTCACTGTCTTTTAATTTGCCTAGAATACTTGAGTAGGAAAACTGGAATTTATGAGATGTTGCTTTCTTGTTACTTTGTGTAGTGTGCAGAAGTTCATCTAAATGTGATACTTTCATTGCACTCTGTCAACAATATTCCTCATTAAGAAGCTGGAAATGTAGAACAAGTACACTCAGGAGCTCTAGGATACAAGATCTCTTTGCATGTTGAGATTCAGGGCAGCCTCCAACCTGGATCAAACAGGACTTCAAAGTCCTATCCATGCCCTTCCCTTGAATCATGTATCATCTTGCTATTGCATTTCCAACTCAGTATGCACGTGAAGTGGGACTAATCCTTTTCCTCTCCCAGTCTCGCATAAATGCTATCTATCATTTTATTTTGAAATGTAATTTTTGTCAGACCAGTAAATAGCCACTTGTTCTGTGCTGCATCAAGACTGTTCCTCATTTAACAGGGAAGAGAACCCCATTTGGTCCAATTGCAGTGCAGTGACATTTCCTCATTTTCACCTAGTATCATTTAAGCCAGTGACACCAGTATCTGACCAATCCCCCTCTTCCAAGGCACTTCAACTTACACAGGTGTGCAACACGCAGCCAAACTTCCCATCAGTATAGTAATAATACATATCATGTGCTTTCCAGGCACCAATTCTGCATGTAGTAAAGCATACCCTCATCTTCAACAACATGATGTGCTACAGATCCTGGGTCATTCAGGGTCTGCTGCATGAAACAATGTAAACACTATCATTGTCTCCGATTTAGTTATATTTCCTTCCAAGAAAATACAAACGTGCCTCTTGGTTATTGCAAGTCCTACTCTTTCCCAGAATAAACAACAGTTCTTTGATGCCCTTTTTGCCCAATTTCAGTAACTTCTTATGCTATAGAATTAACATAAGGCACACTAGAGAGCTTGTAAGAAGAAGGCCTTCACTTCTGGGTACCTATCACAACATCTCTTATACTCCTACCCTATGGCAGTCTCTGTTCACTAACTCTTGTGTTGAGCATTCCCAGCTTCTACCATGGTCTCTCAGCTCACCAGCGTGCATGAGAAGACACAGAGCCCTCAAATCCTTGATTCAGCTCCACTTCACCAATGCACAAGGCTGGAGTCATTTGGCTGAACAGGAAGTTTGTGACTCACCAAGAAACAGGATTTGCACCAAGTACCCATGAAAAGTTTCCCTCTGCCTGAGGAGCCGATGAATCTACCAGACAGGCCAATTTGGCAAATAGTAGTACCTCAGTAAGATGAGCCCACTAAGATGACAGACCAAAAAGATGTGAGACGGATGGGACATGCAAGAAATGCTGGCTGTGGGGTTCAGGGAGGCAAGAGAAGAGGCAAAAGGCTGGTTGTGGGGAGGAAGAGGGGAAGGAAGCAAAAAGTAAAGTAAAAAATAAAGCAGAGGAGGAGAGAGTAACTATAGAGAGGAGATTTTTAAAAGTCTCTAGACTTGGAGATACATAAACCTTGTACAAATTTAGTCCCTTCCACATGGTCTTCTTCCTCCCCTTAGAGAGTACTACGAAAGTAGACCATTGCTTTTAAAACTAGGAGCCTGGCTTTTCTGAGAAGTCTCCTCTGAACAATATGCAAAGCAAACTCAGGGAGGGAACATGAGAAAAAAAGAGAAGTCTTCTTTCCTCCTCCTCCTTTTTTTGCCTAAGACTCACCAAAACAAGAGTCTAGTATTGAATATGCAGCACTGAATACTAACTGCTCAATAGACAGTCTGTTTGCAGAGCTCAAAGTGGAAATGACCCAGCAAGGAGGAGAGGTGAACACACTGCTCCATCCATGTGATTAAACTGCTCTGTAAATGCAGTCCTCCACAGTTCTCCCCACCTCATTACAATGGAGGCCATTTGCTGCCCCTACCACATCTCATTTAAAGAAAATGTTTGTATTAGAGGGGCCCCTGCATAAGTATTGTTCCTGTCACTCTGTTTAGGAGAGGAATGTGAGCTCCAACGTTGGGAAACCTGCGCTAAGCCAGTCAATCTGACCAGTGGGATCTGGTATTGCCACCGCTTGGGAGGAAGGAGGAACATGGAGCAGTTTACAGAGGATCAGAGCACCCTGTGGGGTGTCCCAGCTCTCAACCTGCACAAAGCACAGAGTAAATCTCACCCAGCAGCTCTCTTGTTCTGCCGAGGACCTTGGAGGTCTCTTAAGTGCTGTTCCTCTGAGTTAGTGTGCTATGGTGTCACACAGTGAGCACCCAGGAGGCCCAGCTGGGCCACAGGCTGGTGTGCAAACACACCACACCACTTAGCAAATGTGTCACGTGCACACAGCCTCTCACGAGGCCAAATTCTCCTTGACGATTGAAATATACCTCATTTACCCTCGACCCGAGAGGCCCAGGAGGAGTAGCCTTTTATGGGTATAAGGCACATGTTGCAGACCTGTTGTGCTCAGCGTGAGAATTCCTGGTCTGGTTCTAGTGCCACGTCTGTCCCTGAATAGATCTCTATCTCACAGCACAGCACTGGGCACGGCTTCTCTCCTGCTGACCCTGGGGTGCCAAGAGTGTTAGCCAGCAAACCTCTGACCCACTGCTCAGCCAGGCCTGACATACAGAGACCTAGAGCAGATGGGCTGTGCTGAGGAGTGGGTGAGGCTTTGCAAAGAAGCCCATTCCCTCCAGCCACCATGTGAACTAGTGCACCCAAAGAACACCCATCGCAGGAGCAGGCATCTCTCATCACAAACAGCAGACGCTGCTGTGCACTGACACATAGCACTAGTGGAACAGGTCTTCACTGTCACATTTGCTTGCATCACAGTTTTTTTTACAGTGTCCATCAGGTCACTGTCACCCTAAGGACCGGCCAGGAATTTCTGTTTCCAGTGTTGCTTAAGTTTTGTAGAGAGACAGAAAAGATTTTACTTTCCTTTGAGTATCAGAGATGGCAACAGCCAAGAGCAGGGTACCTACAAGCCATGTTGTAGAAACCAACAGCTTTAAATACACATTTGATTAATTAAGACCACCTAGCACAGGTTTATGGTTAAACTGAATGTCAGATGAGGTAGGAACCACACAAGTCAGGTTGTTGAGGATCTCCCCCCCCCCATTTTAGAATAGGATTGGATCTGCTTCCTGCAACCATCCATGAATTTTAATCAACAAATGGTCTATTTCTGCAAGATCCTAGATTATTAGCAAAACATAGAGCCTTTTCTGCTTATTTTCTGGCACATGGGAGCTTTTGGTCTTTTGCAGCAGGTTGCACTTTTGTAATAGCATGATGGAAAGTATCATGGATTGCGGAAAGGATGCTCTGTGGGGGCTTTTGAATTAGATATTCATTGCTGTCACTATGAGGGACCCAGCTCTGGGATACAGGTGGTTCTTCCCAGCACTGGATGACTGTTCATGAGATTCCACTTATTAATCTGACTCCCCCTCCATACTGCCCTTCCTCAGCTGCAGTTAAGGTAGTTTTAGCACTCCTGAAATAGTTTAGAAATTAGTAGGATTATAAGAGGAAGAAAAAAAAAAGTTAACCTTTCTATCATTGCATTTAGCATTATCTGTATTTACCCACACATCGGGTTTTTTTCACTGCTTCTAAATTCCCCTTGCCACTGCGTTTCTGGGATTTTAATTGCTTTACAAGTTTAGCACAAGCTAGATCTGAATTTCCTGACCTATACAAGAATAGAAAGCTCATGCCTGTTTTGTTGATTCAGGGCTCTCATTTGTAAACCTACACTTGCACGTAAGATATTTTTCATATAATGAGTAATACCCAGCTTAATGTAAGCATCTGTAAGTCTTGTCCCATGTAGCCAAACCAGTAAAAGTTGAAGAAAACAGGACAGTCTGATAATATTATTCTAAAGACTGGAAGTTTAAAAAGATAAGAAAGAGGAGGTGAGCAACAAGTAGTTCTATTTCTAGTGACAGCATTCTTAAGAAAAGGCACTAATTTCTAACACGCAAAACTTGTAGTCCTTACTTGCAAGCAAATCTCCTTTCATCTACATAAGCTCTCACCAAGCAAATCAAAACCCCTAGAGAAGAGGATTTCACGTTTTCAAGTGTCTATGCCATGGGGTTTACAAGCACCCAAAGTTCCTCCAGGAAGTTTGTCAGAGTGATGACCAGAGCATCAGACTACAGCAAGCCTAGAAAACTGATGAAATCCCAGCATAAGTCTCTAGCCTGCTGCTCTGAAATGAATGCCTCTAATTCCCAGGGTTGCAAATTTCAGGGAATCACTCATTATGAGAATGTTCCAGCTATCTAAGATATATTGTGCACCATTACCATAATACTCAGGATCCTGTGCAAAAATGCTCAGGATAAGCTGATAATTAATTAATTGCAAACCCATCATTCACAGCTGTGAATTGATTCCTTGGTTCCAGTAAAAAATTCCATCTCCGAGAAATTAAGTTCACTTACCAATACAAGAAAACAAAGTGCTTAACTATTGCCGAAGTGGAGGAAATGAGACAGTGCCGAGCCCCGTGTTTCGGTCTTGAGGCAATTTAAGCTGCAAACGAGCTTTTTCTTCTTTACTGGATGCAGTGAGAGCCAAGGCTCCATTTAACCCTCTCTACCTTTCTTTTTCTTTTTTTTTCCTTTTTTTTTTTTCTGATTTCAAATTTATCAGAAAGGCAAGAATGGCCAAAAGTATTTGACCCAACACTTATCTATACATAGAGAGTAAAACCGCAGCTCTTGCCGCAAACCAGAAAGACTCCGCCACTGACTTCAAGCACCATTTCTGACACTGGTGAGCATTTTGTCTCTAAAAACTGCTCTCGCTGCAACTCTCTTGGGAGAAAATAAATGTAAATGAAGACAGGCCAGGACTGCTAGGGCTGCATGTAAAATAGTTGCAATTAAGTTATTACAGATTCCCAGCCTTTGGGAGGGATGATTATGAGCTAACGCTGGGCACCTGCCCTCCCTGAGGCACACACTCGGATCTCAACAGGTGTCTCCCGTGTGGAGCAGACATCACAGGATCAAGACCCACCTCTAACAGCGAATTGTGATACAGTTACAGTTTTAAATACTCACAGAACCTCTCTGGCACGTATGTACAGTTCTATAGGACCCAAAAGATATGTGTAAACATGGTTTTAGTATAGGCATATTAAAAAAGCCTCCACAGGCCTCCACTGTCTTCATCATCACCATGTACGCTTCCTTCCTACGCTTGCTATCTATAGGATCGCTCAGCCATCAAATATCCTTTATGCTATCCATCTTCCTAACTAGAATGTTAGCAATCAAATTCCCTCGGCCGCCGGGGCTCTGGGCTCCAGCAGGGCCGGTTCGTACGGGGTATTCATTTTCAGACACAATGAAACAAATAGAAAATCCACCACAGATGCAGGGAAACAGACAAGTGGGTGAAGTCAGAAAATTCACAAACCTCAGTGCTCGTGGAATTGTGAGCTAATTATTTGGACTCGAATGTCACATCAAGTATCCCCAAAGGACTGACCTTATATTTGTATTAGTTACATGACAGCCCACTGCTGTTCTGAATGCATTGTTATGAACCATCAAGCTCTGGCTGTATTTAAGGTCACCTCTTTGGAAGTCTTCATCTGAAGAGGTGCTAACGTTTCATCACCCCGTGGATTTCAGTGATCCCACGATTTCATCTTTATTTTGCCATGGCGACATCACATGTATAGGTATAGTTCCGCAGGGGATGCACCTTCTTACAGCTGTCCTAACTTGCAAACCACTTGCAAATTAAGCTAGAGAAATGCAAATGTGTTTATATTTGGAGATGCTGCAGATTTTAAGACTGCGTTAACTTCTACCTTCCCCACACACTCACTGTACTGCTGGCTGAACACCAGCCTTATTTTCTAAAATCCAACAAGCCAATGACCCTGACAGAAACATGGTGACTTTCTGTGAGACAGTTCTGACACCATCACAGGTGTCTTAACACAAAATGGTCTCTTCTAATTCCCAGAATATCTTTTGCTCTATAAATATTTACTACAGTAAAGGTACAGCTGAGACAGACCAGCTAAGGCTACAGGTTTCTTTACGGTCTCAAAGACAAAAGTTGAACCCGCCTGAATCCAAGAGTCCCTGATGAGGGTTTTACCCAAATAAAATCTCGAGGATGACAAACTCTAAACTATAACTTAAATAAATGGTTTCCTTACAGTTCTCTGGCTATTCTTATGCAAAAGCTTGGTTTAGGTTTTTTCCTTCTATCCTTTTAAAGACTTTTTCTTTAGTGCAGGTAAATAACAGGTTGCAGAGCGATGAAAAGTATCTCAATTCTCCCTCCCTGAGTATTTTAGAATTAATTCATTAGGAGACAAATACATCATTCTTTTCTCTGTGTCCGACTTAGAAGATTAACTTCTTGGTTCAAGGGAATTTTGACCAATTTACAAACCTCTAGAAAACCCCTACGGATTTTAGAAAGCTATAAAAACCTCCTCAGGAATAAAGACCTGACCCAGTGCTGGGACTTGTGTTTAGATCCCACTCCTGCTGCTGCTGAAGGCAGAGGGAGCAGTCAAGGATTGGGCCCTACTGCACAAATACTGCCTGCAGGAATGCCACAGGCAGCAGGAAAGAAAACATTTTTGATGGGTTGTTTGTTTGTTTTGTTCCATTTCTTCCACATGTAAAATCTCATGGGATACGAAATGACATAAGACAAATAGTCAGGTTCAATTATATAAAGGACCAGCAGTATTTCTGTTGCACTTCCATGTCGTATCATATTTAGGATTCAAAAGAATGATCGGATCATCTTAACTGTTCAGCAGGTAACAGCCTTTATAAGCACAAATCCTGGAACAGTAAAGAACTTTTTTTATTGCTTATTTTAATAGAAATAAATCACATTTTTGCTTAAGTATGGAAAGTAGTCCAGGAAAGTAAGGGAAAAAAACCACAACAGCAACTTTCTCTTTCTCTGTTAGTAAACTCTGTTGTAATGAGCAAAGCAAACAGTTTTCAGTATCAAAATCAATGACTTGTTTGGATGAGAAAAATCAAGACCTAGGATAGCACGCTTCAGCATTACGCGTATGTTCCGAAATATCAGAAGTTCTTTCCCAACTAGCATCCAAGTGTTTGTTATCAATATTGGCGATTTCATTAACTGAACCAGGATATGGGAGCCATTAACTCTCTTCAATCAGTACTCATGTATTAGACCCTTTTCAAATGTCGAGCTCACAGAAAAGGTCACCCACAACACCCCATATATTGAGGAGAATATAGACCAAAATCTGGCCACCGCCACAACGCGTTCGGCTCAGGCGCTGGAACCCGCTTTTGGTGGCTGACACAAACTGCTTTAAGGGCCTAATCCCAAAGTCCCTGACAGCTCTGAAAGGCTTTCTCTGCTCATTTTAATGGCGTTTGGATCAGCTCCTAAAGCCTCAGCTTCCCATCCCAAGGATCTCAGCCGTCCAGCGTTTTGAAACCGGAGGAGTTTTTGCCTGGCTCTGACACTGAAATAACGAGGGATATTTTATTGAGTCACGCAGAAAAGTTGCACTCCAAGAAAGCGCCTCCGCTTCCTTCGGCTCCTGCTCCAGCTTTCCCAGGGGTGCGGCGGGGAAGGGGAGGGTGGCATCACCACCACCCCCACCACCACCTCACCCCGGGACATCCGTGCTGCCCCGCGTCCCCGCATCTGGCCGGGAGGCACTCCCGAAAGCGCAGATGGGGGGTCCTACATGAGGAGAGCCCCGTCGGAGAGGCGGGTGGGTGCCGAGCACCGGGGCGGGGGCGCTTCCCCTGCTCCGGGTGTCAACCCCCGGTTCCTCAGGGCGCCCCATCCCTCTCCCGGGCGTGCCCCCCACCCCAGAGCCTGGCACTCGCCCTGCCGGTGTCACTAGGGGGGGCTGCGGCTGTGGAAAACAGCGTGGAAGACACCCGGCATCTCCCCCAAAGTCGCCCTCCCCCGCCCAAGCCGCCCTCCGGGGCTCCACGGGTGCTGGCCCCTAACACCCTCAGGACCCGGTGGGCTTTGGCTGGGGAGGAGATGGGGTCCCGGTGTGGCGGTCTCTGCCCCCCGGGCAGGCTGCGGAGGTGTCGAGGAGCCGGCGGGGGTGCGGGGTGAGAGCCGAGCCGAGAGCAGGGCAGGCGGCCCCAAAAACCAGACACGGAGAGACACGGGCCCCCCCGTGGGGCGACCCCTTTGTGCCCCAGGGAGAAGGGGCGGGCAGAAGAACCCCAAGCGGGGGCTACAAAACTTCCCCCGGCTGCTCCCGGCCCGGCTCGGCGAAGTTACGGGCTTTACAAATCACACTCGAGGGGGCGGGCGGGTTCCTGATGGAGTTAACGGCGGCCAAACGGTGCGAGGAAAGATGCCCCAAACCCCTCGGAGAAGGGCGTGTGTCCCTCGCCACCAGAGGGTGTCCCGCTCCCCCACGGCGGGCAGCGCCCCGACGGTGGCTCCCCGGTGCCGTCGGTGCGGCC
>WEIS01055442.1:335-12756 GCA_013389965.1 Todus mexicanus | reverse complement strand
GGGGGGAAGAGAGAGAAGTGGGTAGGAGGGAGGTTGGAAAAAAATGTTGCTTATTCTGCATGCGGTTGTATGTGCTGGAAGTGGAAGTAAAAGTGCAAAGCTAGGGCTCTGATAAAAGTGGCTGGTTTAGGGAAGGAAAAGCTGTGATTAGAATATGAATGGAGCTCCAGGAGAGGAAGAGAAAGGGGGATTATAGCTGAATTACTTTGACCATGGACAGAGCCAACGTTTTCCACTCTTCTCCCCCACTCCCCTCCCTACATCCAGACTACCCCCCTTCCCTCTCCCATCGGAAAAAAACAAAACACCAAAACCCAAAAATACTAAAAAAACACCAAACCCAAAAACCAACCGACCGAAAAACAACCTCCAACCCCACGCAGCAAAACAAGCGGCGAGGTTGCTAAAGACGAAACCCAAGCGCTTCGGCGCTGCCTTCGTATCCCCGGGCGGCAGGGCAGCCGGGGGTGCTCAGCGCCCCGCACCCCTCGGCCGGCTCCGACCCTCCCCCCCCCCCCCGGCCCAGTTTTGGTGCGGGGAGCCCAGTGTGCTTGCAGAGGAGGCCGGTAAAAACAATAATAGCGGGGTGAGACAGTGAAAAAAAACAACCCCGAATCCATGGGCCGGTGGAGACTGAGGTGGGGACGTGCCCCGCCGTTTGAGAGCAAGGCCCGGGGACTTTGACCCCTCTACCCCCCACCTCACCAAAAACCCCAACCCCTACCCAAAGCAAGAGCTGTGCTTTTTCCCGCCGGGGAAGCCCCGTCTCCCCCTTCCCTCCACCGCCCGTGCTGCTGCGGGGCCGGTTCTGCTCCCGGTGGCACCGCACCGACGGGGCGGGTCCTGCCCGGCCCCTCGACGGCGCGGCCTGCGGCTCCTGCCGCCGGGGGTCCCCGCCCCAATTCCTCTCGCCCCAGCCTCGGCTTTATCGCCCGCGGCTCCTCGGGCCTCCCCCGGCCCGCTGAGCCCCGACGGGGCGGTCCGGGAGGGCACTAACCCGCAGTCGGTGGGACAGGCAATCCTCGGAGGTTTGGCGTGTGTACATGCGTGAGGATATTTTTGATCACTGCAGTCAAACTGGAGTTGTTTTCCCCCTTCTGAGTTGTTTTATTCCTTTTCCCCAAAGGCGTGTGCGAACTCGCGGGGTGAGGGGTCCGTGGTACCTGCCTGCCCTTTTCGAGGTACGCACGGGCCTTGCAGAGAAGCAGAAGCCCCAGAGAAAATACGCGGCACATTTTGGCCCTGAGCAAGGCTTGTCTCCGAGGAACTTCCAAATCAGAAAATAGGAAACTCTGAAGTGCCTGTAGCAGGGAGGTCACCTGGTGCCCCAATGGCTTCCAGCCGTGGCCAGGCCCTGCAGGTGG
The DNA here is from genome assembly GCA_013389965.1 of Todus mexicanus. Classification (NCBI taxonomy): domain Eukaryota; kingdom Metazoa; phylum Chordata; class Aves; order Coraciiformes; family Todidae; genus Todus; species Todus mexicanus. The sequence continues at coordinate 11,392 of WEIS01055442.1, read as the reverse complement.
TTACTGCCCTCAGCTGCCCCACAGGGAGGCCGAGGTGTCCAGCCCCTGGCAAACGCAAGCCAGCAGGCACACTCCTGTGTGAGCCACCCTTCCACACTGCGCTGAGGGCAGGAGGGAAGAGGTGGGCAAGGGTTTGACTTCTGGACGTGCTGGAGACCTACAGTGGCAGCTGCCAGGTCTCCATCCAGGCACCCTGCCTGTGGAAATCCTGTCTTAAGTAGTTTAAAGCTTCAGGAGCTGCTTCTGTGCTGTTGATGTTCCAGAGATGGGCGAAATAAAATGACAGGATGTGTGAACGCAGGGATACGTTCTTTCCATGGGAGTGAGGACGATGGGATTTAGTGCAGCCTGGGGTCTTCTTTGACATGACACAAAGACGTATATTCTCTATAGGTGATGATGCATGGGCAGGATCATCGTCAGCGCTTCGTTAGACCTGAGGTCCTTGCTGGACCAGAGGTCCTGCTTAGTCCCCTGCCCCTCTAGATCAGTGTCCCTCCTCACATTCGTGTGGAATACGTCAATGCTGTTGTCTCCCTACTTACCTAATGCCCCCTCAGTGGGTAAGATCTTTCACGGCTCAGTTGTCATTATTTGTTTGGGTTTTGTTTAGCTTTTTATAAAGCAGTTTGTGTTTCTGGATATCCCATGTGATGTTTAATACTAAGTACTTTATTCTTCCTAAAGTATGGAGCATCTCCTCCTGTGCTGCAGAGTAAAGGGCAGGTCACAGCACAGATGCCAAAAGTATACAATCGGAAATTTTCCTTCCAGCTTTTTGCCTACGCAGAACATCTACAAGCCATAAAATGAACAGTATAACCCTACACTGCATCAGGTGATGTATTTTTAGCGGAGAGGGACTCTGCTGCTGCTGTGAAAGGAGCAACAGCTTTATTCAAGAAGGAATACAAACTTGTGCTGGTGCATGGACAGAACACCAGAGCCATCACGGGAACAGAAGACACATCCTAGACTGTATCTACGCTGCCAAAAAAAGATGGATGCGAAGCTGTCATATCCCTTTAGATGACTGACTGATAATGAGTTTCTTTAGATGGTTTAGCAAAGCAGAGGCAGAGTGGAAGTATGACGGCTTGTATCAACTTACCACCCAGATAATTTGAGCTCTTCCAAAAACACGTTTCTGTGACTGCCTTCCACTCTGGGGTCGATTGTGCCAATAGGCTGTGACTCTGAAAGCTTTTCGTGCCATAAAAAGCTCCTTCTGCTGGTACTAGATTCTAAACATCAGTACTGGACTCTAACATAAATATTTTGGGAGTAAACACCAAGCAGAGCTTTTTCAACAAAACAAAACTGTTGGCAAACGAACAAAAAAGTATTCACTGTTACCTATTAGTTTAGCCAGAATATCCAAGGCAACTTCAGGCTGAAGTCCTAGAGAAGTTTTCCCATAGGCTGTCAGGGCCAAGAACTTGCATTAGTTTTAGGAATGATCGTGAATGGCTTATGAAAGAAGTCATGTAAAATGGTCATCTGCAATATCAGGGATCTCAGTTCTGCAACTGAGGGGATCCTTTCGGATCTGATGTTTCTCTGCGCAGACTGCAAGACTGCTGGTAGCAGCCAAACACATGGTGACACTTGGTGATTTTAGCAGCAGCTGCAGTCTATGAGTGGTTCCACATCTTCTTACTTGCCTCCTCCTCTCAGAACAAACCCTTGCTTCTGTCCACCCTCCTTCCCAGCTCTATTCCTCCTTTTCTTCTCTCTTCACTAGTGGGCAGATCCCACACAGGAAACAGTGACCGATCTTGTTTCTGTTCGGTCTTCTCTTTCCTGCTTACTCGTCTTTGTTATCAGAATAGGAAATGTTAACTTTATTTTACATATGTTAGCACCCCTGAGGAAGCCATACGTATAGGTGAGGGACAGCATGGAGTAAGCTGACAGATGTCTTCTGGACTCAACGCTGTGTCTGTGCTTGGGCAGCTTAATGCTGACAGATGCAGGAACTAGAAGAGGAACATCAAAAGGCTGCCTAGGTAAACATGTGCACCGATTCCTTCAAAAGGCTTTAATTGACAAAAGCACTGAGAGAAAGTGGTGAGGGCAGGCACATATGCAGGTATCTGGGAGAAAACGAGCAGAAGAACTAAGGCACACAAATGATGGATTGCACATGCACTGGGCAGGGGGTACCTTCTTTTTAGTTTGAAAGAAACGTAACATGAATTGCACCTGGTTTGCTGTAACTGTAGACATGTCTGAAATCAAGTTTTGTTGAAGATGACCGTAGGTCAGCCTTAAAGGATTTTCTCTTATTAATGCTTGTGAAAGGAATTCTGCTCAGCTCCAGTTCTCAGGTTCATGGAGAAGTGCAATGCCAGTCTTGCCAAAAGGGATCAGTGAAAGCTGATCAGTAAAGACTGGGCAGCCTCAGTCTGCGTGCAGGAAGGGAATTCACTCTTGTGGGTACTCTCAGTGTCTACAGGAGTTTAGAAGAACCCCTGTCCCCAAGGGCTGCGGCCCAGAAGGCCCAGCCTGTGGGACTCTTCCTGACTTGAGTATGAGAAAAGGGCAAGCAGTCATCAATTTCTGAGCTTACACCAGATTTAGCTGGCTTTTGTTGTGTGTGGCTGGTACTAGTTACTAGAGGATTTGTACTGTGTGTTGGAAGAAGAGCCAGCCCTAAAAGCTGTTATAGACAACAGACACAGAAAAGACCCATTCCAGACTGCATCTGAGCTGCCGAACAACTGGATGTGAAGCTGTCATATCCTTTCAGATGAGCGACTGATAATGAGTTTCTTTTGATCTGTCTGGAGCACAGAGAATTACCTTCAGTGCCTGCCTCTGACTGGCAGGGTGAGGCCTGATTAAAGTTTCCAATTCACCAGGAGTTCAACGGAAAACAATTTCCAGCACTAGAGCATAACTTTAGCAAGAAATTAGAACTTTACTGTTTAGCACACTGCCTAATTTTCTTACTTTTTGAGTTATTTTTCTGTTTGTAATGTTTTGTTGTTAAGTCTGAGTGGACAGTAACTACCATGCACCGTCTGGAATGGTAAAGCACATGCATAGGTCAAGTAGATCCCCCAAACTCATGCTAACGAGAGACAAAGGCTCTGCTGCAGTTAGCAGCAGGGAATTGCTTTTGATTTGGAACTAACACGCTGTTTATATACTGACTGGGAGGAGGGGACAAAGACATGCATAATGAAGTTGTTGGAAAAAATACGTGGTCACTGGAACCACCTCAGAGGTACCTGCCTCAGGAAATACACAAATAAAAGTGCAACTGCAATTGGGAGAAATACATAGGTGTTTGGGTTTGTTTGTGGTTTTTTCCCAGCACCAAGATGCAAAGAGTGATGGGCTGCTTACGAGCTTGGAGGGATTTTTTTAAAGATAGAAGCAGGGCCCAAGTCCATTCACGGGGTAGACAACAGAAACTGTTCGCGTTGACTTTGAGACAGGAATAAATCCATATAAAAAGCTTTTAAAAAAATCCAACTGCAAAAAATCTCTTTAATGACTCTGACGCGAGTGTGAAGAGTTTCACTGAGAGTTCTGGTGTTCCAGGACATATGTTCATATGTATGGAAGGCAAGTAGGGTGTATTTGCCTCCTGGGTCTAAACAATGAGTTCTTAAATGATTGCTGAGAGTCAAAACTGATCCACTGGCCAATACATGCAGTCTCTGCTATCTGGACGAATAGAGTCTGACCAGGGCCATGTACACAGGCAGAGTAAGGCTGGCTAAGTAGCCAGTCCATACTCTGGTGCCTCTCTACTCCTTTGCAAAGAAAGAACTCCCCCACTGAAACTGGTGTGTCCAGGCTGAGACGGAAACATTTCACAAGAAGGATGGACTGGTCAGAACTTGGGTTCAAACATGCGCAAGTTTCTAGCAGCATTTAGTTCTAAACATGGATCCATTTTCCGGGCTTCTGAGCCTTAGACACAGAAACTGGAATCCAGATCTTCACCGTGCTTTGCACACGTTAAGCCTCCCAGCACCGGTCCAGATAATAGCAAAGAGTCACCATCTGGCTGGATTTTACGGTTTGATGAAGTGCTCAGTTTTAAGGCAAGCACGTGTCTGGCACCTGGGGACTGCAGAGTCCTGATCCCAGTTCTGGCACAGTCTCACTGTGGCCCTGGGCAAGTCACGTCCTCTTCGGAGGAGGGAATTCATCAAGTGCCCCATGGCCCCACTGAATTGGCAATGGGCTGTAAAACAATCCTCAGCTCCAACTGGAGGAGAGGCCGGCTGGAGGGGCCAGCTCTATGCTACAGCCCAGAGATGCCTGCGCTCCCCATCCTGCTCCTGGGGGTCAGTGCGGGAGGGCCACAAGCCAGGGAGGTCATTTCAGGGCTTTGGCTCCCTCGTGCCAGGGCCATCCTGCACTCAAGAGCCTTGAGATGGAGGAAGTGCAGACACGTTTTCATCCCCTCCAGTTCAGTTTTACAACTGCATGATGCTATTTGTTCTCACCATCAGGCTTTACAGGTGTGTTCTGAGCAGGGCTTGCAAGATCATGTTCCGGTGCACAGCACTAGGCATTGGTTTGCCATTTGTTATCACTAACCGATGAAACAATCTTCAGTCTCTTTAGGCTTTTCATTACGCCATACTCCTGTTTGCTACAAACCACAGGTATTTTTCTGTTCATCATCAGAAAACCCAAGAAAAGACACTGGGTAATTTCTCATTATCATGGGTCTATGTTTTTAATCATTTTTCTTCCTTGTTTAAACAACAAGTAGGGAGTCCAAAGAATTAAAAGCTCTCCTTTGCTGCACAGCAAAGCTTCTTAGTAAGCAAGTCTTTACAAGATACGGACATTACAAACAAACCTAATCGTGCTTAGGGGAAGCCCTTTACTTTCCACATCTTAAAACTGCTAAATCTGAGTATGCCTATATTTCATATTATATCCTCTTTGAATGCCAAAATTGGCCAGTCTGTTTTCATTTTTCTTTATAGTTTGTTTTTCTAGTTTCTATGTTTGGAAATATTTACCTTAAAAAAAAACCAAACAAAGAAGAAGGGTTATGCCAATGATTTGAAGGGTTACATAAATAATTTGAAGTGAAGCTGGTTTTCGGAACACTGAACAAGTGACCTACCTTGCCCACAGTTCCAGAATCGGCTACAAGTCATCTGCTTTGCTTTGCCCCATAGCATCCTGCAGCCCATCCCTGGCTTGATTTGGTTTCTCACAGAAGAATAGTAGAGCTGGACATGTGCAGTGTCTGAAGGGGTAGCTTTTAAATAATGTCTTTGTTTGCAGTGAAATGACAGATTTAATTATTGAATTCTAGCCCTGTAACTGCTTCTACCTTTTAATAGTGTCATCCATAAAGTAAACGGCAACTTAAACATACTATATGGAGTTAGGTATCTCTTCCAAAAGCAGCACGCACCTTTAGCTTATCTCAAAAAGTGGACTGTATCCAGCATTTCAGCTGGGGCCAGCGCTAGTGACCTTCGTGCCGAGTAGCATTTCTAGAAAGCCTCTCCTGGACACCAAATACAAGAGATAAAGAAGTTGTAATGGAATGAAACCTTTAAGGCAGTTTTCTAGCCACAGCTCCTTACGCTAAAGCCTTAAGATTTTGTCGAGTGTTGTTCAGAATATTGTATCTCTTTCAGCAATCAGAGTCATGGCAGGGTTGATTTGGGCAAGTGTAGTTACAGCAGTACAGTCGTTAGCTGACATAAGACCTCTTTGTGAAGGCACTCCTGTATAAAAAGGGGGGAGGGGAGGTTGGCTAGGAAGATAATTCAAAGGGCTGCAAAGATGAGTCTCACCAGAAGAAAGTAGTGTGACAGCTCTGGGGTTCTGAGAATGTATTTTACCTCATCAGTCCACACATCATAATTTTTTCCTGGCTGCAGGAGAATTCCTTCCTTGAATTGACACTTTGACCCACTATATTCCAGGAATCCATAGCTGTTTGTTCCGTTTCTGCTGCTGGTTTTGTAACACTTATTCCATTGCCAAGAGATTACTTGCAGGTGTCTACTATAATGGAATGTAGGTAGCCTCTTAAAAAGAGGTAAAAAGTAAAAATCAGGAGTTTCAACGCAAATTTGCACTCCAGTAAGCCTCTGATGTATACACAGGCCTAGGTTGGACAGTAGTGATGTGTAACTGGAGCTGATGTAGCTCTCACCAGAACAGGTCGTAGTGGGTGACCCTCACTTACTGCCAGACATACCCAGCTCCTATGTTCTACTGGATTCATCATTGCTAAGGCTGCCCCCTTCTTCCTAAGCTTCCTAAACTAAGCTATTGCTGAGGATTTCCTTCACCCTCACAAAACCTCTCATCCCCATGCTTTCGTTGGCTTGAAGTCAACTTGCTGCAAGGTCACCCCTCAGGGTTGCACATAGACCTGTTCTCTCAACAGTTACTCATGAGCACAGTCCTTTGCTCCTCCTCCACCTCTGCTATGTCTGCTCAAACTTCCGCAGGTGTAATTAAATACATTGCTTAGTCTTTTATGTCCTGTGGTTCCGACTTTCTAGCCTAGGAGACCACTAGCTAGCAAGAACACCTGATCCTCAGCATAGTTTCCTTGATCCAGGTAAAACTCTCCCCCCGCCCCCCCAAGCAGGCTGTAGCCTTTGAGGCTCACTCCCTCTGCTGGTGCACCCGAGCTCAGCCTGGCAAGCTCAGGGAGCAAAGCAGAAGTTCTTAATTTGGTTGGGGCTTTTAGTTAACCACTTCCTCTAGTCTGAAGCAGTACACCACTCTCTTACAACTCTTTGTAAATAACTCTGAGCTGTTCAGATGTTGGAAGAAGTGCTTCAAGAGCTTTTTCAATCCAAAGGTGCTGTGTCGACATCTGTGTTGTCATCAGTCCAATTGCAAAAAAGAAAGAAAAGTAAAATCTATCTCTTCAGACTTTACTTGTAAGCCCTGATACAAACCTACTAGTTTAAGCATTGTGGCGGAAGCTTAAAAAGCAAACCTACCCAGGCTAACACTCATCTGTGCTTCTTAAGCAGCTAACGTGACTGCAAGGACTGTCAAGATCAGCCTGTGCAATTCAGCCATATGAGAAGCCAAAGAGCATCCCTGGACTTCCAGATCACAGGCAGTGTTTTGTATTCTCAACCGACCTAGAGCGCTGCCTTTCTCTGAACTGCCTGAGCATGCACATTATCTCGACTTCAGTGAGATCACTCCTTTGCTTAAAAAGTTAACCACATGGTTTGCTGAGTAACGTGAGCTTAGCCAAGTTCAGTCTAGGGTACTAAGTGACTCTTAGTTCATCCACTGCTTTAGTCCAAGGCCTTAGATCTCATGAAAAAATTCAGCTGTTCCTTTCTAAACCATTTCAGGTCATTCAAACCTGCTTCGCGGTCATCAGACAATTTTTTTTTCCTTCTTAGTGCTTTTTTTTGTTCTTAAAAACAATATTAGCCACGCCCATATTTAAACAAAGTTCTGAAGTCCTAGGACAGCATACATCAGCACCCAGTGTTTGCAGCTCGCCTGTTCAGGGGCCAGTGTATTATTAAATCTCCTACACTCAGCAGGAAATGAATGACTATGTCTAAGCCGTATCACGCACTTGCTGCATATGCAGTCACTCTCCTCGAACTTCATGGAAACTGTGTACTTTTACCTGAAAAGCAGGTTGACTCTGTAATTGCACCATTGCTTGCATACAAATGCACCCACATGTTGAAATCTCACTCAAAATGCTTGATTTCAAGTTCTTGAGAAAGTAGTTTGTTTCTCTAAGCCTGATGCTACTTAACAAAATTTTAACACTTCAACAAAATGCTTTAGGAATAGGAAAATGGTTTGGACATTATAAGAAGGCTTTGCCATCCTTACACAACCATCAACACATATTCAGGCAGTATTATTTAAAACATTTATTGGTCTTTCATATTATACTGTTCTGGAAAAGATTTTTAACCTCTATGAATAAGATGTACATTTAGCTCAGCTCAAGCCCTAGTCCAGTAAAGCACTCTTACAAACCAAGCATACGGTTGTCTGAAGCGATGAAAGTGCATTGCTGGATCACAGCCTCATTCCACAATTCCCACATGTCCTGTTCACTCAGATTAATCAAGGTTTTCAGAACTGCTCCTACCATATTCTACTGAGAGAATGTCCCCTGTCAACTTAGAAACAGGTAGGATATGTAAGAAAGATTTCTTACACTGTCTTGCATCTCCCTTCTACCCACTCAGGTTTTAAGAGTTATTCCTGTTCACCAAAAAAGTTTCTCCCAGTTATATATGCTGTATTTCGATTTCTGTAAAATACTTCTTTCCATCTTTTTCATTCATTGTACTTAGCTAGTTTTAGCCTAGGTATGATGTTCATTGACTGCAGCTCTTGGAATAACAGTTTACAGGCATAAGGTATGCGCAGAGAAGACACATGACATGACGACTTGCAGTAGTGGCACCTAGGGAAGCAAACAAAAAGAAAGTGAAGAGTTGGTGCATAAATGAAGATCTCCAGAAAAAAACCAGTTGCCACTATGCACTGGTTTCTTGGTCCACCTCCACTTAAAACACTGGGGGCAGTCCTAGAAAGAGACAAGTGCTTGAGACACATTAAAGGCCTGTAGTGATAGGACAAGGGGTAATGATTTGATACTGGAAAAAGGCAGATTTAGACTGGAAATAAGAAGGAAACTTTTCACTCTGAGGTTGGTGAGACACTGGAACAGGTTGCCCAGAGAGGCTGTGGATGCTCCATCACCGGATGTGTTCAAGACGAGGCTGGATGGAGCTTTGAGCAACCTGGTCTAGTGGGAGGTGTCCCTGCCCATGGCAGGGGGGTTGGAACTAGATGATCTTTAAAGGTCCCTTCCAGCCCAAACCATTCTATGATTCTGTGATTTTAGCACTTAAGTAAGTCATAACTTTAAGTCCTCAAATAATCTGACTGAAATCAACAGGAGCTTAAAGCTAAACTTGTGCTTTTCTTGGAGGAGAATCACAATGATCAGCAGCTAACATGACTGACTACTTCTACTTCTTCATCGCTTGCATAACTGCCAACGCAAATTCTGCATTGTGTAATGAGAGAACGGAGGTGAACAAAGAAAAGTATTTCTGAAAACATGGTTAATGGTCCAGTTTCTGTCTTATATATATGTGACAAAAAAGAGGCAGGAAAAAGGAAGGTTCACATTTGAGTTTTTTCCTTATACAAAGTGTCACCTTATAATGTCTCAAATTAGTTCACCTTCCAGAAAAAAGGCGCCTCTCATCTTACATCTCTCTGTGTGAACAGCCAAAGCTTTAGTCAAGATGGGAAACCAATAAAACTGCTTTAACACTTCTTCTTTGCACTCTTTACTCAAGGAATGATCTCCAAATCCTGGGGGAATGGGATGGTTTTTGCCATATAGATATAACCTTGACCACATCAGGAATATATAGGCTGGTCGCTCAGCTATCTTTCCAGTATTATGACTCAGATTCAGTGGTGGTAGCAACTGTTTAAATTACTTAATTTCATACTCTGTGTACACACAAAGGAAATGAACAATCTTTTTATAAATATTAGTTTCCAACCTCCCTATTTCCTCATTCTCCTGTATATTCTATTTTCTGCTTTTGTTGAGTTGAGAAAGCCAGGCCATTGGGAACACAGAACACTTCCTAATGGTCTATCAAAGTTCTTTTTTTGCTACTGTGTTTCAAATTTATGTTTCTGGCATACAGTTGTAACAATCTGAATATCCAATTAGGGAAGAATTAGCAAAATTCCTACATGCTTCTGTCCTACAGAGTAAGGCTGAGAGTCAACATCTACAATAAAGGCAATGTTTAGTCACTTGTTTCTGTTACCAGTGAACTTGACCTAGAGCACGTGGAAGTCAGTAGGGACAGGTCCAATAAAGCTGGTTAGTGTTAACAAGGTTCTTGGTTATGAGGGTTGGAATTAGTCTTTCAGGTACTTTTTCAGACTCTGCTACTTCTCTTTTACAGACGTACTTAAAGAGTATGCCAAAGAGCTGTTTATTTTCCAAAAGCTGTGGTTGTCTCGACCTCCACATGCTCCATACTTGGGGTATTTGTTTTCTCTTCTTCAAAATCAAGAAAGCATTCAACAAACAGCACAGAAGCATTAATTATGTTTCTGCAGTTCATGATGAGGAATGAAGCTTCACTTATTTCCAGAAATTGCTTTGGCTTTGTCTACATCTGACCATAGGCAGTAAGAAAGTAATAAGACTGAAGTGTTTCCTTCAGAAGGCTTTCCTTGTAGAGACTTCTAACATAGGGAAATGTTACAGTTAGCATACCCTTAAAACCGAATCTAAACCTCAACTGCAGGTTTATAACTAATAACCCAGTCCAAATTTATATGGATGGGTACACTTTTATGGTAGGAGGAAGTGACCAAAACAGAAGCCATTTTCTGATGATAACATAGCAAGCAATTCCTCTCAACAGAAGAAGCCTTGCAAGCCCTGGAAGCCTGATGAGGCACAACTTCTCTGCTCTGAGTAGATGTCTGGCATCTGATTACAGCTACTTGGAGACTGAGGAACAGAAGCTATTCACTACACCTAGGTTCAAAGCTACACTAGTCCGGGCCTGCTTTGTATTTGGCTGGGGATCATCCAGAAAGGTTAACGTGCAGTAAGCACAAATCTCTGTCAAACAGAGTTCATAGAAACTGAAGTACGTGAAAGACCATTTAGTACTAGAATTGATACTAAACTGGATAGGAAAAGCAACCGTGCCAAAGGTGACTCTGGACCACAAACAAAAATTTTCTTCATGTGTATTTTAAAATGCTCAGACTCAAGGGATCAGAATAATTTCTCATCATCAAAAAAGGACCAAATTCTGCTCATTGCATTCAGTTAAGTCCTAGCCCTGTGAAAGTACCACTTCAGGTAACGCTGATCTGCTGTTACTATCTTGCAGGAAAACATACTCAGTGGCTAGTCCACGTCTGGAAGGAAAGGCTAATCATCCTTAAGTCAAGTGCCTTTAATGCTAACCACCAAACAATACGTTTCTAAAAGGTTTCTTGCAGCAATGTCTTATTAGTGCCAGAATCACTGAAAAGGCCTGTTTGGA
>WEIS01055440.1:0-12771 GCA_013389965.1 Todus mexicanus | reverse complement strand
TTTTTTTTTTTGTGTGTATGAAATAACACACTAGTTATGTAGATACCATTTGTGTCTCATTAAAATAGCCGAAGAGGTGGTATTTTAAGATCTAGATCAGTTTTATTAGTCAGCACTGCACCTGTAATTAACTGATGAGCTGAAATGTATTTCAGTAGAGACCACTGCTAGGACTCTATACATCATTTTCTTAAGAAGGTGGCACTAGCTCCTCTCAAACAAGCAGATGACTAGAAGAATCCTCTTTTATTCCCTGTTCAACTTTTCATTACCAACCTGAATTGGCCTATACGGCAACAGTGCCTTAAAGCACTTACAGGATCTTTTCCCTCACTAAGATTACAATATTAACACAATGCTTCCTCAAGCCATTTTTTAATTAACAGGAAATTACAGAAAAACTAAACTAGCTATCATCTGTTGCTCAGTTGTCCTTCCTTCATCTGGAGCTTGCCAATAGCTTCTATCACCAATTTTATGCATCATAATTTACACGGTAGCTTGAGGGATTTCTGAGGCTCTTCTCACTTTGATGTTAGAAGTGAGGCAAAGATATATTCACAGAGGAAAAAAAGTCTACATTTGAGTTAATGAGATCAGTCTGGAGAATCTCAGAAAATCTGAAACTCAGTCTCACCAACTTCTGCTTAAAGTAGACCATCAACCTTCCTCAGTTTCATACCTCAGTGATAACTTCAAGAAGCACAGAGCTCAACACATAGGGTGTATTCAGGCCAAGCTGAACATGATAGGACTGCTATACTGCTGAGGCTCCCAATGACATGTTCCTCCTAATAGAGGTGCCAGAGCTGTTAGTCAGGAATAGCTACATTACATGCTTATTAATGTCGTTGTGATTAGCCCAAGACAATTAGCCCAGCACCATCAGCAAGAGAAGGATTCTCTCCCTACCCAGCTGACATAGCTATAACACCAGAACTCAAAGAACAGCCTTCATTAAACTACCTATTAATCAACCCTCTATGGCACTGGCTTCCCAACAAGTGACTTCTCAGCCAGACAAGACAGGTCAAGAACCTGATCAGGGTCTGGGAATGAGAATATACACAGTTTCCAAATGCAATTTTTATCATAAGTTTTTCAGTTGGCCTTTGAACAGAGCTCAATTGCCCAATGAGGACACCTAATGGAGAGACAAAGAACATAATGTAAGACAGGTTACAAGGAAACACACGGATGTACAACACTAAGAACTAACCTGAGGTTTATAAGCAGAAAATTACATTGATTGAAAGTGGGTATGCAGTTTTCACTTATACCCTCAGGCTTTAAGACTTTTTCTCCTCTATTTCCCCAGCACTTTCAGTATTTACATCACTTACATGTCATGGCCCTTAGCCACCACGTTTGCATACTTCTGCAGCTGCAAAGGTTAATAGATATTTTGGACTCTGTTGTGCAGGAGAGGGTCCAGCACTTCCCACTGTGGGGGCACACCTTAGGTTTGGAAGATAAGGTAGATGGATGTGAGGATGATCATTCTATGCAAAAATTAGGTTAACTGGGTACTTGCTGACTTGCTATTGCTCTATGAGGAAAAATGTAACAGCTAATTTGAGAACAGGAAAAAAAAAAGAAATCACACCTGCAGGATATAGCTATTCCAAATGCAGGGTTCCTTTTAACTGGAAAGATTTCATAAAGCTCCCAAGTCCACCCAGTGTGTTTAACAGGAAACTAAACAAAGTTTTACTTCAAGGCAATTGCCACAAGCACTTAATACCAGACTGCTCACTGTTTCCAGCTTCCTTACCTGAGTACTCTACATATACTTTAACTTCAGTTAAAAGGAAAGCATAAACCCCTGCCATGCTTGTTCTTAAGAAGGGCCTCATAACAGAAGCAGGAGACTGCGAAAACAAGAGTCCCTATCAGCTTTTCAGTAACCACTGAAGGCTTCATCATATAGGAATTCCTTTGGAATTAAGCTCACACATCAAACTACACACTCCAAACTAATGTCTCTGCAAAACCACCTGTTTGCACAGACAACCAGGCAGGCAACTAAACTTGCACAGATGCTGCAGCCAGTGAGTAGGCAATAGCAGCAACCACCATGGGCAACAGACAAAGTGACCCAGAGATTTAGTCACAGAATTCCAGATGTCAGGCAGCAAACCATCCAGCTCCTGCACAATGGAGTGGCCTGTTAAATGCCTCGGGGCTTTTTTAAATTATACAGCTCCCAGTGTAAAGACTGCACCTACAGATGCCATCACACCTCACTGTCCAAATACATGCCAAATACCTGATCAGTAAGAAGGTTATATGCCCCCATGATTTCTGATGCTGGTAACTCAGCCCAGAGAACAAGCTACACAGTGGAGATGATATGAGCATGTACAGGTATTTCAAAAGAAATACAAAGTAAGACTTACTCAAGTGCCATTTTAAAGCTAAATTTGCCAGCCCCTTCTCACTTCTCTGCCTTTTAATACGGGATTACAGGACACTCCATTTAAATTAAAGGCAGGTAAGTTTAGGCCCAAGAAAGAAGTAGTTACCATGTAATCAGCTTGAGACTCTTATTATGGTAGGCTATAACAAAAACAACAAAAAAAAAACCACCAAAAAACCTANCCAAAAAAACCCCAAAATCAAAAAACCCCACAAACAAAAAAGCACACACAACCCCCCTAAAAAACAACAAACAACCTCCACAAATAAACCAAACCCCTCAAAAAACCAAAAACCCCAAACTCTCCTAAACTCACCCCAAAAATATCCCCCTAAAAGACACCCCCAAACCCACAAAAACTCCCCCTACGAAAACCCCCAAACACCCCCAAAAAAACCCCAAAATCAAAAAACCCCACAAACAAAAAAGCACACACAACCCCCCTAAAAAACAACAAACCCAAAACACAAACAAGCAAACAAAAAAACACACACAAAATCACAAAACACCACCACACACAAAAAAATACTTAGATGAATAATTTCATGACAACCACCACTTATTTGCTATGCAACTATAGCAACAAGAAAGGCAGCCACTGATTCAGCCTGAGTATAATCATCTTATCTGCAGGAAGAAGGAAAGAATTCCCTTTCCTTGGGCATTCCTGTGTACAAAGTCTCCCTAGTCACTTACATCTGCATCCAACCTCCAAACTTTGCTTTCCTACAGCACAAAGAATCCATTTCCAAGAAAGAGCAAGACTAGACCTTTTCTCTGGTAAGAACACAAATCACTCTTGTCAAGAGAGGATGTCAAACTGAAGCCCAGTAGGGAAACCCTATTGAAAGCACTAATATAGCTGGATCATCCATACAAGCCAGTGGAGACACTTTCACACAAAGCACAGGTCCTTCCTAGTGCAAGTTGGAATTGGCTCATTCTGTTTCTTGTAAGACATCCAAAGTACAGAATAATATCCTTCCAAGAAAGAACATCATCTTAAAAAAGTATAGTCAAAGAACCATTAATGTTGGAAAAGACCTCTAAGATCAAAGTCCAACCTTCAATCCAACACGTCCATGACCGCATGTCCCAAAGTATACAGCAGAGTTTAAAATTTTCAGTGATCAGCATACCCCCCCGCCCCCCTCCATCTCATCCTAGATTTTGGTTGATGAGAGTTACTTTCAAAACTTACCTCTTTATCAAGGGCAAGTGAACTGCATGGGTTTGACCCAAGACCTGCAACTAAGGTATATGCCCAAACCACCGACATGGTGTTTTGCCTTTTTTTGCCCTATATGGCAACACCAAGGAAATGATTGTTAGCTCTTCCAACTTTACATCTACAACCTCAACAAGACACTGCGCTCAGGAAAGCAAAACTCATGCCCACTTTTCCATGTCTACCCTGGCCAAGTTGTCTGTGTGCAGCACGTGTGTGGTAGAGGGCACGAAGCACAGCATAGTACATCCCATGTTCCCAGCCTTCTGCAATGTCTGGGAAACACCAGGAGCACGGTTCACGCCAGAGCCTGTCGTTTTGCCCATCTATACTATCATTCTCCTTTCCCATTGGGAGGTCTGGTCTCTGTCCTTACAACCATCAGAATCTATCTGCAGCATGACAATGGCAGCTATAAAAGACATCAATGCAACGTCTCTATTCTCATCTACATAAATAGCAAATGACCACATGAGAAAAGGTTTTCACTCTGAAAATACTGAAAAATTTAGACTAGATGGGAAAGATTTAAAGAAAAATAGAGGAGGAAGGCTGAGCCATGTATCTTACCTCCTGAGTGAATCCTCCTCTGAGCTTTCCTCAGGCATTTCCTGGTTTAAGGCCTCCTGTGATACATTCCCAGGTCTGCTTGAAGCCGACTGGCTGTAAACTCTTTCCCAGTGCCCCGTCTCCTGGTTAAAGACCACTCCCACGGTCCTCTCCTCCTGCGGGGTGGAAGAGCTGCCCAGCTGCAGCCTGCTAGAGGCAGGAGCTCTGCCCTCGGTTCTCTCTGCAGGCTGCATCTGGCTGGTATTTGGAGGCACACCCTCAAATGTGCTTTGGACCTGCCCTGGTGTGTAGCTAGGCGTGCTTCTTTCCCAGCGTAGCGTGTCATTGTTAAAGGTCAGCAGGTTATGACAAGCGCGACAGCGGTTCAGGTGACCCCGGGACAAATTGGAATTGTTTTCACTGCTGTGTGGAGTCTGCTGATGGGAGGGACCCGGCCGATCAGGCTCAATGTTGTTGTTGAGCATTTCTTGAGCCTGTTGCGACTGGCTGGGCTCCCCACCAATCCCCTGATCTAACTCCTGAAGCCGGTCATATTCCAGGAAGAATCGCCTCAAATCACACTGGAGCTCATTACGGATGCTGGCTGGATTGCTCGGGCCAGCGCTACTACCACTGTCCGCCTCTGCCCCTGGGGCCAGAAATCCCCTCCCTTCTGTTGCAGAGGTATAGACCGACGCCTGGGAACCTCCCTCCTGCTGTCTCAGCACCGACAGCAAGCTCACGGAGGAGGCACTGGTCCTAGGGGGAGGCATAGCTTCCAGCTCTGACCGAGAGCTCATGTTCAGCACTGTCCTGGACCAGTCAGACCCACCTAAGCCCGAAGCCATCTCTCTTGCAGACTGTTGGTACCGGGACTGGTGGCCTGCCAAGGGCCCACTGAGGGACCGCCGCGTGGGGCCCAGGCTAAGGTTGCGCAGGGTGTTGCCAGCAGTGCTGCTCTGAACTGTGCTGAAAGCAGAGGGCCTGTTAAGTATCCCCTGCTCCTCCTGCGCTACGGATGCCTGCTCTGGGGGTTGATAAGGCTCTGTCTGCACAGAGGAGAAGGAAGTGCCAGTGGCCCCAGAAGACGTAGAGGGTGCGTTTTCCTGGTGTGGGAAGAGAGAAGAAGGAAGTCTTGCACTAGAGCATCGGCTGCAAAGGCACAACATCCCCAAGTGCTGGCAGCACTCTGCTGTGGGATAGCTGACACGCTCCCGGAGCCTGTTATAGACAGATGCCCTTGTGTTCTCACTGGCTGGAGGCGGAGGTGGTGGTGGTGGAGGCGGTGGAGGGGATGGGGTAGCAGAGTCTTGAACACTGTTTTGCTCTCCCACCTGTATGCCAGAGGAGCGGGAGGACAACATATGCAGGAAGTTGTGGAGGAGGGGTGTGCGTCTCACAGGCTGAGACGGAAGGATAGCACGCTGACGATAATGTGGCATCTCTGTGCTGTCCACAGATATTTCCACTTCCTCATCGCTCTGCAGAAAGAAGCGATCAAAGTTCAGTAACTTCACAGCAAAATCCTGCACTTCCAGATAAACAGCAGAAAGTCAGCTACCATCCCAGACAGTTGAAAGGATGTGATAAGTCCCTACCCGGTGGCCTTGACTTGCAGGAAAACAGCTGAGACTATTTCAAAGTTCATTTTATGGATTCAGACAACTTATTTCTACAGCCCAGTGAGCTTTGACAATATGAACCGAAGCATGAGCATCTGAGGGTCAGCAGCTGTGGCCTCATGTAGCTTAAAATCCAGCAGAATGTCACAACGGGACTGAAAGAGCAGGGCCATTGGGACATCTGTCCCACAACTAATGAGACAGTGAGGGTAAAACAAAAGACATTTTGGATAGCTCTTCAGCAGCTCTGGACATAGCACAAGAACATTCATGTGACCAATTAAGGAGAGACAGAACTCTGCTTAGGGCTACAGGTTTTCAGAAAAGCACAAGGCTGCTTAGGAACAGACTAGAGTTAGCCTATGCAAAGCATCTTTTAAGTAGCCAGTCAATACAGATACTGACATTCCCCTTACCTGCTGGTTTGAAGGGTTAACAATTGCTGTAAGCAAGTAGTGTCCCAAGGGATCAAACCGTACCAGCCTAAAACAAAAGCAGAGTCCGAGCATCAATCAGTTCACATTCCACATTGACATAGGAAGCTGGACACAGCAGGAGAGAACATCCCACTTGAAATATCTACAACAAGAACTCTACTACATTATATCATATTCTTCTGAAGGACGTCAAAAAGTTTTTCTTCTTCTTCTTAATGCATACACTTATCTAGCTGGAGACTGTAGCTATTTTATAGTCCACAGCACCACTACACAGAAGTTAAAAGCTGGAAGGAAGTAGTGCTCTATCAACTGAAATAGCCAGGAAATTTTAAGGTACATGTACATACATATTACAAATTGGAATTTGGTACAAAGGGAGAGATTAACTTGTCTTGAACGTTTTATCGTCCTATTCTGACTAAAAAGAAGGCATCAAGTTTCCTCTGTAACTGCATCAAAATAATAGCTCAGCACTCTCAGCAGCTTCTGGATTGTCTCATTCTTACAGATGACAAGTTTAATTAAGCTTACATACAAACATGGAGTAGGTTCCAGGCATTTATTCGGCATATGTCCAATTACAAATATGAACAACCAAGCTGATCTATTATTTCCAATTGCTTTTTTTCCTGCCCACAGAACTGTTTTTCTATCAGCTGAGTGAAGGAGTGGCAAGTAATGCTCCTCTCCACGGCCTTACTGGAGAGGGTGCAGCATCCCTGAGGAACCCCTCACATTGCCCAGATCTCACCATTGTTCACATACAAGTGTTCTCTTCTCCCAGAAATTGGAACTCACCTGACCCGCTCCATTTCACTGGCTGTTTTCACCACTGCAAAAGGTTCCCGACGACTCCAGTCCCAGAAATGTATCTCATTGGCAGTTGCAATCAGCAAGAGCTGAGCCGTAGGATGAAAAGCAAGTGATGCAATGGCATTGTTGCTATCTGTGAACCAGCTCTCACTTCCACCCTGAGTGAGAAGTCAAGAATCAGAAGTGGTTTATCACAAACTTTGACATCATTAGGTTTTCACGTATGTGCCATCCATCTCTCCAGCCCTCTACTTAGAGCATGAAAGCGAGATGTTTTCCTGGCAACAACAACAGCTGCTCCCATACGAGGTCATGTGTAATGTCTAGAACATAATACTAACTTGCAACCATGACCACAGGTGTAGTTTTCGAAGTAAGAATGTCTCAAGCAGCCTGTAAAAATGCTGCGTTTCAAAGCAAACAGCTAACTATACACGTTTTGTCTCTGTGCCAGGTAGGACTGGCAGAGCAGTAACTTCTCTAATGAAGAGTTTAGATATGCTCAGTGGAATGAAAAATAGCACATCTTTCATATAAGCTAAACAAACACCTTGCACACAGTTCTCCATCATTATCTGTACCACTCTAATCAAATAAATAGGCATGGCTAAGGAGCACGACCTCCCTGGCAGGATCGAATGAAGAATGTGTCACCTCCTCTCTAGACAGAAGAGGATGCCCATAATCTGTTCTATGCTTTTATAGATAGGTACCAGGCAACATTTGGGAAACAACCTCAGACAAAAAAAGTCACCACCCACAAAACACCAAAGGCACATAAATTTCAGGAAAGACTTACATGTAAATCCCAAATTCTAACCTCCCCGTCCAGGCATCCTGAAGCAATGAGGCCTGGGATGGTTGGATGGAAGGTGACACACCAGGGAGTGCGGCGATGTCCAACCAAGGAATGAACACACTTGCCCGTTTTTACCTCTGTGATGTAGATGTTGTGGTTCACATGGGTGGAAGCCATTAGGGTCCTGGGAACGCAGAAGGCAAGATAAACATGAATATAAGAAGAGTATAGGTTAGGCTTTATCTCAACAGGGTCTCTTCACACCTAACCCAGCAGCTCTCCCATGGTGGCCACAAAATTCCCTCTAGCCAGATTTCAGGGTCCATTCAAACATGAGCTCGTTCCATCTGCAAGCACAAACTTGACCTTGAAAGTCAGAGTGAACATGCAGCTCAGAAGGAACTCCCGAGGGACAGTTTGGGGCAAATAAATATTCCCAAGTCTCCACATCATCTCAACCACTGTGAATTGAAGTGACGCTAAGAAATATCCCACCCCCATTTTGCTACCAATACACGCACCATTCTACTCTGTTCTTTCGTTCTAGATATCCCAGTGGGTGTGTCGCATCACTTGGCATGTTATGCTGAAATACCCTTTACTCCCTCAAGTATCTTAGGAAATCCCAAGGTGGCCACACAGATCCTTTTTCCATAGAACTATACATCGCTTCGGTACCTCAGAAATTAAACATCAATTATGTTTGAAGCTGTGAGATTAGGAACGTGAGCATGCGTTCCATCCATGCATGTCAGGAATCAGAAGTTTTACTAGACAATTCAGGACTGGACAACTCAACTGGGCACAAGTCTCTATCACTTTTGTAAATGTAAGGAGACCGCTGAAACAGGGAACGAACTTGGAGTTAATTACCTGTCTGGACTAAACGCCAGCAAGAAGGTGGAGCGTGGACTGTCTGGTAACTCAACTTTCTGAAAAAGCCAACAAAGCAGGAAGTGTTGCAAGTGTCATATGATCATACTTTAACTGTAAGCCACACAGACAACAAGGGGAACCAACTGCTATTATCATATCACTGCAGGAACTGAACAGAGCCAGAGAGTACATCAAGTGTAACACATCAAATGCACAATCATGAGATAATTTATTTCAAAGCCCTGCCTTCCCTTCCCCCATCCCAAGATCAAGGTATGCACCTCTATTCCACAATCTTACCTTGCCCTCCCATTTCATCCATCGAGTTTTATCCTCCACCAACTCCTGCAGGAGCCGCTGAGCACCCAAGGCTTGGGTACCCCGTTCCCTACCCCACAGGATGCGGACAGCGTTCTTCTCCGACACAACCTTCATGGCTCTTAGCAGACAATGTTACACCAGCTACTGGGAGGAGACACCAGCAGGTTCCAGATGACAACTGCCACCAAGCTACAAACAGGCTATCCACATTTCAATTGCTTATCTTCATGGAAACCTAGAAAGATAAGAGAATGATAAGGAAGGCAGCTTTTACTTTGATCACATGGATGAAGTAAGATGTAGTGTTTGGGAATTTAAAGATCTAAGAGAAAAATCCATCCTCTCCTACAGCCTTTGCTACCTTTTTCATCGAGGCCCAATTTTGACATTTCTGCAGCCAAAGATTACTTTGAAAGGTTTTTGAAAGCATCCAGCCCTTTCCTTGTACACATTCCCAAGGCACACCACACCTAAAGAGAATAAAAAATTGGCTTTGAAACTCTTTATCTTCCCTCCATCTCCTGCTGCATATAAGAAAGAAAAAAAGATGTGTGAAGAGGCAGTCTTTACACCTTGAAGATTTACATTCTATCTAGGAAGGGTGACTGATAGCTAGAGGAACAGTGTTAAAAAATTGACGATATGACAGAGGAGTTTCCGGGGAATTATTCAAATTTCAGTAATAGTAATTATTACCACTGCAAAAATAATTGATTGACCTCAAGTCCAAATTACTTCCAACTCCACCACAACAGCCTACAATGCATGAGAACTGCCACGTATCAGACCAAAATCTTCCACTGCAGTGGCATCTTGGCCTGCTCCATCATGATGATTCAATTCTCCTGTTTGCGCATCATCTTTCCATCTACATTGATCTTAGAACAACAGTTCACTCAAGCAATGCACAGTGGCAAAGATTAATGCTTTTGATTGGGAGAGGGAAGTGCCCTTGCCAAGGCAGGGGGGTTGGAACTAGATGATCTTTAAAGTCCCCTCCGACCCAAATCATTTTATGATTTGAATTTACTTTGAGTTGCTAAGGAAAGCAATTTGCTAGAAAAGTTAATTCTTTGAAAGAACTAAATATATTAACCCTAATAGCAACTACGTTACACAGCTTTTGAACGGTCTCATAGACTGGAGTTTGCCATCAAGAGCTCTCCAGAAACAAGAAGTTTCTTAGGATACATAAACCAAGAAACGCTGCTATTACCTTTTGATGCTATCAGTTTGCACACTACTCTGTCATCTCTTTAGAACCTAAAGATCTAAAGATAAATCCTCCTCAGTTCATGTTACACTGAACAAAACCATGAATATACAATAGAGAAGAAAGTGGCAACTTAAAAAAAGTAAAACCCACACATCCAGGGAAAAAAGGTCCATCTACACAAGAAGAGCAGAATTGTTAAACGACAGAACTCAGCATGGTCATTCGCAAACCTTTCTTTCCTCCCACTCTCCCTAGAAAAACATCCTGAGCAGATGATTTAATATAGCTGCTGCTTACAGGGAGAAGCTGTCTGAAGAGATAAGCTGGAAAAATGACTTCTAATAAAGCAGACCAGTTTTAATTTGTAAAAATGCAATAAAGAGTACTGAAGTGATGAACAAGTAAAGACATCCATCTTCCTAGAGAAGAAATTCACCACGAAAAAATTCAAGCTAGCTGGAAGTTCCCTGATGCTTAATGTGAACAGCATGGGGATCATCTATTTTAGAAAAACTGAACTCTGCAGCGTAAAATAAGCCTTCTTTCGAAACTCAGTGAAAGTCAGCCAAACATTAGGTATGAATTATTCTACAAAATAAAAACATTACCATAAAGCAACAAGAAAACTAAAGATGTCATGCTGCAAGCAAATTCTTAAAGGCAACTATATAGATTTAAAAAAAGCCCAGACCCAAAAAAGCTATAACAAGAATAACTGGAGTAGATATAGCCAAAAGCACAGTGCAATATAGGAATCACTAAACCCAAAATCTTTTTTTTCCCTGGATTAATAAATCCTCATCTGGATTCTGCAAACAGTCCCTGTTACTCATGTCCAGAAATGACTGGATTCAGATGGTAAGCAGCGTAGAGGGGAAGGACAGCTCCCAATTATATAGGCAACAAAGATTATTTTACAGGAGGAAACTAAGTCTAGTTGCATCTAGCAAAAACAAGAAAACAGTAGCTAATAGTCTGGATGGGTGCATCCAAGGAGTAAGGACTACAACAATCCAAGAATAACCACATAAATTGGACACAAATGGAAGACCAGACTTGCAGCTGGAATAAGATAGAAGTTTGAAGAGATCTCTAACATTAAGCTTTGGAATGGCCTTTTGATAGCTGTAAAGGACAAACAACAGAAATAAGTTAAGCGATCTTGATAACTTAAAAGCAGGATAACCCAACTACTCATGAGAAAGAACAAGCTCTGACACTAAGCATTTCATTCCTAACAGAAGGACAAATATTGCCTGAAGTACAAGAGCAACAAGGAAATCAAGAAGTTTAACAAACACCTTTCTGTTTATATATGCCATGGGTAAGCTTACATATAGTAAAATAAAGAAACAGGTAACACCTACAGCTGCAGTTAGTGAACTTCTTGTACTCATTTTATTGAAAGACCAAGTCATCTTGACTATATAAAATCAAGTACCTACCTTAAGACAGCTTATCTACATCTTTGTAGATGTGTACTAATTTCTTGAACTAATTTGGCTACAACAAACACTTCATAAGTGAGCATCCTGAGCATGTCTGAACTTGAGGTTTTTCCCTCAGGGGTTGTCCCTCCTTTCTTCAGCTTCTTCTGACTCATCCATTTGAAAAGAAAACAAAAGAAACTCAGGGCTCAAATGCCTACACAGTACCCTGCTAACCTGCTCAATATTTAAAAGCTGGTTTCTCTTCAGAAAACACTGAATACATCTTTCTTGAGTGGGGCTGACACTCCACTGTTACCCTGGATCCCTTTGGGGGCCAAGCTTCATCCATTCCTTGTAAGGAGAAAGTTTACTCCTTTATTGGAATTACCCTGAATACAGTAAACTGCTCTNGAATTACCCTGAATACAGTAAACGGCTCTCCACCAACTCGTGACACATTCAGCAACACTTCGGACTGGCAAGGAAAAGTAGAGACTTCAAATGGAGAAACAGATGCAGTGTAGACACGGGCACTACCTTTGCTCACTTCAGCAGGAAGTCTTTATGGATCATAAGTTCAGCTGTGTTTTGTGTTTTGTTTTGTTGGGGTTTTTGAGGTAAGGGGACGTTGTTGGTTTTATTTGGAGTGTTTTATTGGAGAGGTTGTTAGGGGGGTGTTCTTGTTTTTTGAAGAAGCCAGTTCCTTCTCTAATCCAGTAAAGACACCCACCAACTCCAAATATTTTGCTCAAATATCACAAGTCAAATAATGACAGTAGTTTTTAAACACTATTAGAAGATAAACCATGGAAGTACCAACCATATTTATAACTACTCAGTGGCCACCTGACTAACAAAGTTTAAATGAAATACAGTGGGTTTGAAAACACCTCTTGGGCCTCAGCATAAAGAAAACTTACAGCTCACTGGAGCAAACATGTCCAGGCAAGTGGTGGACCGATTCAGTAACAGCTTCAATTACAAATACCCATTTTATCACAACTGATAAAACAAGGGACTGCTCAGGCACTGGTATTTTTCTGGGTTGGTGTTTTTTT
>WEIS01055431.1:11600-31600 GCA_013389965.1 Todus mexicanus | reverse complement strand
GTTGGATCAAGAGGCTGGTCCCCACAGAACTTGGGTACCTCAGCGTTTGTTTTCTTTCTGGTTAAGGACAGAAATCTGAACATGCCCCAATAGCAGAAGACTGGCAGGGAAAATTCCTTTTAAATATATTAGCTTTGTCTCAAAAGTAGTAACAACAAAACAAAAAAACAAACAAACAAAAAGATTTTTAATCTTCATTTTCTAAGGGTAAGAGTTTAAAAATTAGCAGCAAGACTTCAACAGTTTAGGTATGTTTGTGCATGCGGAATACGACACGCCCAGCAAGTGGAAATTAGGGAGCAGCATTCCTCAAGATCTGTAAGATTTCTTAACTATACATTCAAGGGACTCATGTCAGAGAAACACGTACATCAGACTAAAAGAAGGCTTCACCACCTGATGACAGAAGGTGTGTTGAAGTGACCAGAAATGTTTGAGATTTACCCCAAACCACGGCATTATCCATTCTGTAACTTCCTTTATATGATGTTTACAGAGGGTCTTTATCTAATTAATTAATAACCCCAGAGGAAAAATTCAGAAAATAACTAAACCTCACACAGAGGCAACCCTCCTCTACCTGGTAGCCCATCCTACATGCCCTCGCTCAGGAAAAAGTCCTCAGTTGTTCAGACTGTCCAGAATTATCCTCAAAGCCAGATTCAGATCTCTCTTACTCTGCTGGAAATCGAGGGGCTTCAACAAAGGAAGCCCTCTGATTTGATGCCAGCAGGCATCAAACTTGATGCCAGCACCAGAATCTGGTTTTAAACCATATTCTGTGTTAGGGCACTAACTCCTGCCAGCTTATTGGAACATCGATGGGGAAGTACAAATTTGTGATGCCTCGGTCCATTATTTCTTGTTTCACAAGAGTAATTAGATTAAATCAGTATCTCAAATTATGCTGGTTTTCTCTTTGTCGTCTATCAAAACACGCAAGAGGAGATTAAAAATCATTCTCTTACTAACATTTGAATCCACGACACACAGCAACAACAGAAGCAAGCATGAAAAGGAGATGCTGGTGACTAAATCGAAGCGTCCTGAACCTGCTGCTGAGCTCTTCACACACTGTTCTTGTGAAACAAGAACAGAGACACGTGCCCGAATGAATCCTGAACATTTGTGTAACAAAATTATCAGACGAATTTTCAGGCTTTTGTTCTATTCTGATACCAGTAAAGACTCGTTCTGCAAGTGCCTGTGGCACTCAGTGAGTGAAGAACATCTGATGAAAAGTGGCAGCAAAATAAGAATCTCTCTCGGTCCTCAACTTCCCCCGTCTCAATCTCTGGCAAATTGACAGTGGCTTAAATTCGAAGGAATATGGTAAAAATAATAGCCTGAATTTATCTGGCACTTTTCCACTAGGGAAGTCAAAGGACATTTCATTTGTTATTTTATAAAAATAAGTACTTTGGAGATGAGAATGCAGAGACATGATCACAGTCACAAATGTTATATTCAAATTGCAGGAGTCCAAAGAAGTTCCATGCAAGTGGGAACCAAATTTCCTCACTTCTCCAAAAGTCTTAAACTCTCTACAACGACTATTACTCAATCCCCACTAACGGCCCTTAGGCTTTCAGCCCACAGCAGAACCTGAATCCAAAACGCTTTCCTTGAATGCAAACACCCCTTTGATTTGCTGACTGAAACTCTCTCAGTGATGACTCTGAGCGCACCTGAAATCACCGGTACAGTGGTCACACATCTTTTTTCCACCTACAGAAATTTTCCTTCGGAGTTTTCTCCACTAGGTGTGCAAACCCTGGTGTAGCAAACTTCAGCTGATCACCACTAAGACAGTTTTTCTCAGCAACCTTGCCCTGGTGGCTTCACAGCTGTCCTCAGACCCTGGCTAGATAAATCATATAATGCAGATGTCACCACAACTGCTAATGTTTGGGGAAAATCATTTATTAACCCTCATACAAACCCCATGTCCTTCAAACAGCCTGGCTTAAGCCAAGAGTGCCTGAGCACATACAACAGGCTCGAGCCAAAAGACAAAGCATGCAGAGATCTTCCACAGCATGCCAAACTTTTATTCTTGAAGACATCAACTCAAACACTCCGCTTGGTGGTCTTGGGAAACCAAAAGAGCTGCTCTCTCTGCTAGACATCCTCTGGTTTCTCTGGTGTGCCTCTGCCCGTGACAAAGATTAACGTGATACACACAGAGTCCACTAAAGCAGCAGGACTCTCCTTTTCACACACCTCCAGAACCCAGCCTTGCAGGTAACACTAAACCTGCTGCCGAAACTCAGTTCTAACCCAGGGAAATGCCTCTAAGACTGCTGCATTTAACATACTCTAATAAATAAATAAAGTTTTTAAAATTCACAAAACTTAAATGATGATGCAAGGTCATGTTGGAGGGCTCCTTAGAGTTGCTATTTCCTGCCACAGAAGCACCCCCACTACAAACTCTAACACTTTGTATAAATATTGACAGACACGAAGCTCCGTGGCTGCTTCAACGCACAACTTATATCCTTGGACTACTTACATAAGAACTTGGACTGCACTAAATCTTTGGACTACACGAAACCCTTGGACTACTGATATTAACACTCACTGAGGCTACTGTCCCAACTGAGAGGCAATTGATAGTGTATGAATAACGAGCATTTTTTGGAAGCGGAGAAATAGATCATCTTCCTTAAGAACGCGGTTAGAAAGCAGGTTCCCTTCCATCCAGCAGGGTACCTTCCCAGCGAGGCAGAAGTGGAATTTCTGAGACTTCTTTATGAGTAAGCAACAAAAGACTCATGAGATGGGGTAGTTTTGTAGCACCCAAAGAGACGCATCAACTGGAGACAGTTCAGGTTGGGTATCATGGTTCACATGTGATCTCTTGCCTTCTCTGCTGCAGGAGCAGAGCACCAGTTCCCAACCTAACAGCTCTCCCTATCCTACCTCAAGCAAAACCTGTCAGGAAAGAAAGAGCCCAGCAAGTTTTCCCTTTGGCCTTTGAAGTTCTTCCTTGGCTGACTGATGCTCGCCCATACAGAACTCGAAGAAAAGGCTTCCATTGTGCCGCTCTTTACACCCAGCGCATTATTCTCCGGACAAAAGCTTTCGAGTCTCACTTTTAAACGCACTTCTCTTTAGGGTGTAGTCTTTCTAAGCTATAAAACCTCTTTTTTCTGTCCATTAAAAATAATAATAATAAGACAGCTTTTCCCCCACAGGCAATCTACCCTGCTTGCTAGTTTTTTGCATTACTTTTTGCAGACAGACACACAGAGGCAGCAGCTTGCAGCGCAGCAGCCAGTTTTCATCCTCAGTAACACAGGAGTTCCACTTCCCCCCCCCCACAACATCTTCTCCAGTGGCTTAGCCAGCCCAGCTTTAAATATTAAATACAACCACGGTAGGAACTCGCTGGTTTTCAGGCAAGACTTGGTGAATAATCACTCTCCCTGAAACCATCTCCAACATCTGGCAACTTGCTGCTCCGCGCGGGGTCTGGGCGCTGGGTCAGGGCAGGGCTGCAGGAGCAGGGCAGGGGGTTAAGCAACGAACATGCTCAGCACCTGCTTGCTCTCTGCCTGCTTCTAATCAGTATTCTCCTCTCATGCCCAGGAATGCCAGAATTCCCCAGTTTCCTCGAAAAAAAAATAAAAAAAGAAACCAACAAAAAAAACCAACAAAACTTTCCATCCCCCTCAGGAAAGGAAAAAAAAAAAAGGAGAAAAAACCCAACAACTCTTAGTTCAGAGTCTGACCAAATTTCATGAAAGACAATGCAAGTCTTGCCGTTAAATTCAATAGGCTTTTGGAACGTTTATGAGAAATCTCACATGCTTGACACTATTAATTAGAGGAATTAGTGGTGGGGTTTTTTTTTAAAAAAAAAAGATAAAATAGAGAAAAAAACCAAAACAACCAACAAATAAATCCCACAATTATACTGTTCGAAAAATTAGCTGTAACAATATTGTTTTCCTTGAAGCTCTAGAAATCGGGAAAAACTCTGTATCAGCAACCCTGAAAATCAAATCTCGCTTTCCTGCAAGTTGTGCATCGAAAAACTTTACTTTTTTTAAAGACCTGTTGACAAGTTCAAGCCAGTCTATCGGCTGGAACTGGCTCCTCGGTGTTTTGGCACGGAGCTTTCTGTGCAAGTCACTAGACTACTTCTCTCTGTCAGGAAACAAAATGTTTATAAAAGAAAGTACGGATTTCATTTTTTGAGAAAAAAAAAGAGACGTTTAGAGCCAAACCAAAACAGTTCATCTTTAATCAGTCTAAGACGAAAATCCCACCGCTAAGAAATAAATTCTGAAAGAGATTCTGAAAGCTACAGTTTTAAGCTATAAATGCTAGCAAATATTCAAAAGAACGTTTAAAGCATGATTTTTTTTTCCGTGCTTTTTTCCCCCTCAGTTAATATTTCTATTTTAACAAGCAGATAATTTAAAAATATTCCAATTTTGAAAGAAATAAAGTGTTTTAAGCAGAAGTTACGATACGTTCTTAGCGAATGCAACACCAACACCAGTTCTAGAAGAGAGAATAGAGTGAGACCGGTGTGCCCAGTCACAACCACAAAAATTTCAAACATCGAATATTCGCTTAGAATCAAAGATTATTTGCATATATCACTGAATAGATTTTTCCACACCAGATATTTCAGAAAATCACAGGCTATTCATGAGAAACACAGTAAAATCAGTGAGAAGGCTGTGTCATTAATTGCTGTACTGAAGTAAACACATTGTGGCTCGGCATCAATTGAGGCAGCACCTTTAAATTCAGGGACTGAATCCCAGCCCACACTAACTATTGATCTGCTTTTGCTGCAAACAATAGTAATAATAAAATTATTAGGAATGAAGACACTGAGTTTTGATGGGGTTCATCACAAGGCACTCACCTGCTGCTCGGAGCCGGGGCTTCCAGCATCGCTCTGCCCAGCAACCCAAACCAGTTCTCCTCCAAACCAAACCCAGCTCTTCTAGCACTGATTTTGCTACGACCGCTTTTTTACTCTTGGTTTGTATTTAGGGCCATCACTTATAAACACGAGTCACTAAGACTACTCTTTCCTACTCAAAAAGGGTATTGAAAAGGCTCCCTCGTCCTGCTCCAAAGACACAGAACCACTCACAGCAGAGCTCCATCGCAAGACCTTTAAAGCCGATAGAAAGATGCCTTCAGCAAGCCCTTTATTGCAGCTCAGGGAACTTCAGCAGCAAACCAGTACCAGCTGGGTAAGTGGGGGTATTGTCAAAGAGTTCTTCTTCTACCAGAGTTTTGGTAACAGCGGGCAGCCCCTGAGCCCGAACCACCAGGACCAAAGGCATCTACTCAGACTGGAACATCGCCACGTGCAAAGCACCACTGACAAAGCACAACTGTGACCACAACATCCCCACCTAGAGTACACAACTCGCCTGGGGAAGCTTTAAACTTCACACTGAAAAAAAAAAAAAAAAAAAGAAAGAAAAGAAAAAAAAGCAAAGCACTTACAAGGCTCCCACCAGAGGAAGGCAGAGGAAAGAGCTCCCTGGGTTGGAAACCTGAATCTTGAGGGCTCTCCTCGTTGCTTCAAGCTCACAGAAGCACAATGGGTCTTTTAACCGAAGGACTGGGTCCTGCAAAACCGGTCCGAGGTACTCCAAGGGCACCCCACTCCTCAAAACCCACAAGGGTAAAACAGGAAGAGTAACACGGAAAAAAAACCTCAAGTGCACCCAAAGAAGGAGTGTTCCTGTGCTGTCCTGGCAAAGGCATCGTCCTGCGTGTCCTTCCCCTGCTAGCCAGGGGCCAAAATAGGAGCACCTGCTGACCCATTTCTTTAATAGAGTGACTTCCCTGCATGATAACCTGCCAGATTGGGAACAGATGAGTCCCTGCTCCACTCTGTGATCACCTGGAGGATCTTTCCTCCACCCCCCCCAGCCAGGACTTTTCTGGGGTGTTTTATTTTTTCTTTCTAACTACCATTGTCGGGACTCAGATAGGACGTGTATTTTGGATGCTTTTAATACTCACTTTAAATGTTTGTCTCTGATTTCCAGGGCCGACAAGCCTGTTCCTGATGTCAGATTAAGAGAAATATTTGTCATCAGTCGTCACCCCATCTATTCGACTGCCAACGCAGGAGGGACACAGTAACTTTGCATCCTGGCTTCGTTTAAGTTCTTCCCCGGCCAAGTGACCTCGAAGAGTTTGGAGAAAAATCCCCTTTATGCCTGTCATAGGTTAGGGTTTGACAACCATTCAAATTGAAGAGCTCCTGACGCCTTCCCCAAAATTTCGTTGGCGGTGTTGCTTCGGATCAAAGGTTGTGGGGAGGAATGTGGCGTAGGAGGACAGAGCTCATCTCCCCCTGTGAGACCCTTCAGCCAGGGAGGGGAGAGAAATCAGAGCCAGCAAGTGGCCCTGTGCCTCCCACCCTGCCAGGACAGATGGAGCAGATGGATCACAGAGCTCTGTGCAGCAGAGAGCCAGCGGCTTCTTTGCCTTTTTCTGCTAAATCATGTGTTAGAAAAACCTTTAAGTGCAGCTCTCTAAAACAGCTCCTTCTAACTTGCTCTGCTTGTAACATTTTAATTACGTTTACTTGCCATGTCAGACCTCTTATTCACCAGCGAGAAGAGATGTTTAGTGCTCTAGAACCTTGCTAAGTCTGAGAAAGTGAAGGAGCTCCCTCAAATCTGAAATGGAATTAAAATGTTTATATGTCAGAGCCAAATTTAACCCTAAGGAACCTGCACAGCGCTGCTGAGAGCAGGGGGCTGTTTGGGTGTAAATAATGGTACAATCTGGTCGCAAGAACCTTTTTAAACAGATGGAGAGGGAAATAATAAAAAGATAAACAAAATGCCTGCTGAAAACAGCAATTTTGCATTTGCACCAGGAGAAGTGAGCATCCCCCGAGTCTGCAATACTTTCCACTGCTCAAATCCCTGCCGGACACCAGCCCGTCAAATCTCCTGCCCCGAGACTGTGCCAGGCGTGATGCTCTGCAGAGGAGGTGGACAAGTCGTGAGTTCTATGGGCTTTTCAAAAGCGAACATTCTATTTGCTGGAAAACAAACCGTGAGTGCTAAAGCAACAGGCATTAGTGTGCTTTTCGGTAGAGCTGCCAAATATTTGAGCAGTTTTGCTTGATCCCATTGATTTAAAAGGGAGCGGGTCCAATCAATGGTGCTAAACCAGGGGTGAACCCACAGGGCTTTTTCCTAACGGCAACATCTATTGTACAATCTTCTGAGTAGATTCCTAAATGTTTCTTCTATTATTTTCCAGTCAGACGGCGGCAAAGATCATAGTTGAGCTCTAGACCATACACGGAGCAGCCAGCACAGGCAGCAAGAGAGGTCAGAGCACACGGTGCCTTTTTCTGCATCACAACTATTAAAAATTTATAGAAAAATATACAGGAAAAAAAAAATGTAGATCACCCTGCAAACCCCTGCACCATAAAGATTTGGTGACTACTCACATATAACATCACTCCTTGGGTAACCAGTCCTTAGCCAGGTAACTTTTCCAGCTTTGGGGAAACTGGTAGAAGCGGGTAAGTTAAATTTGCAGGATGGGGGTTATTTGAAACTCCCCTTTCAGACGAGCAAAGTGTTCTGACTTTCAGCGTGAATTTTCAAATTCAGCATTTGCTCATGCGCCAGCGTCAGCCCACCAGCTGCAGTGGAGTTAATCCCGATTTATACCTCGGTAAATGGGATTCCTGACATTTTTTATTAGCGTTCCTTTTTTTTTCCCAAAATCCACACTTTGCAGGATTTCATGGTGAAAATGGAAAAAGATTATATTTCCCTTTCCGCATTTCTTTAGCTAAACATTTGTGGCCCCCCCCCCCGCCCCCGCTTTTTTTTTTTTCTGTCGAATCACCTCACTTTCTGAAAACAACTCATTTCGCTGTTCCTAAAACCAGCAGAACCCTGCCTTCCAGCCAGTCCTGCGCCGGTTTTTCATCGCCACTCAGCCTGACCGGAGGGGCTAGGGAGGTGTCAGAGTCCTCCCTGGGACACTGATCCCCCCTCCAGCTCCCGCTCCGACCCTTCAGCACTTTCACACCAGATCAAACAAGCAGCCCTTGGGTCAAAATGAAAAGGAAGTCCTGCCACACCATCTGCAGCGAGAAGGGATTTTCTGTGCAAGCAGGATTCCCTAGGCTGGTTTCTATAAAACCTGTCTGCATTCATCTCCACCTCTCCCTGAGCCAGTTAAAGCTGTAGACACGGAAAGTAGTTTCCAGTCCAATTCGGTTACACCGAGCGTGTTGGTGCTACTGCCTCGCAGGGGGTGCGTGGAACCTACACTGGCCACGTCTTTAACCCAGAAAAGAGCAATTTCGCCAGCAGGACCATAGTTATTACTGCCCTTCTGGGCTGGTACATGGAGCAGATCTTGATTATATTGGCATGAACAGCCCTGCTCATTTAAATAAGGTGAATAAGATTTGATGGGGGCTGAACAAGCTGTCTGCTCACGGAAACATCGGCTGCAGACAGTTTGTTCCTCACCGGACTCGAAGCACAGTGACCTCTAGGACTTTGTATCTGATAAAGAAATTACTACGCCATCGGTTTTGGATCAGACATCCAACACGAGGCATATCGCAAAGAGAAAAATCCTTCAGACGGGTCCTTATATGGACTCGTGAGCAATAGAAACCTTGGTGGTGTTTGGCAGAAAGTCTGCACCCAGGCAAATATCCATTGAAACAAAAATAAAATCCAAAGGTAGAACACGTATCACTGTCCTCACCACTGCTCCTCATGGAAACGACCGAGTCGAGTTCACAGACTTTAAGGAAATTTGTACCTGAAACGCTTCCAAAGAATTTTAGCTGAGGCCAAACATCTCCTAAAGCAGCTGAGCACTTGTAAAGGAGGCACAGGCTGTATTTTACTCAGAGATAACCAGACAAAATGAAAAGAGGGTGTATTTAAGGAAGGAAATGAGAAAATGCTGATTTAAAAGATTCTGATTTAGCCATTTGCTCTGCTCTTCGTCACTGACGTAAAATCAACGTGTCACCGGGGGAGGCTCCCGGCTTTACCAGGCTTCTTACTACAGCTCGTGAAGCTAAATTCCTGTGTCCACACCTGCCAGTGGCTGCAGGGGGACCTGGTCTAACACTCACGTCACCTACAATTCAGACAAAACTTCATATCACACTGACGAGCCAACGTAACCCATCCAGACTGCACAGCCTCTGCTGCTGCGGACACGGTGGGATGTGTTTGGCTGTCTCTGAAATCGGCTCAGCTTTCCATAACGCAGCAAGGCACAGCTTACTCTTGAGGGCTCCTGCTTGCCGTTCTGCACAGCCTGCCCAATTTGACTTGCCCTGCTTTGTGGAAGAGCAGGACAACTGTCCCGGCTGCTGCAAGGGAGCTCTGTAAAATCGGACCTGAAGAAAATACACAAAGAAACTCTGTGAGCCCGTTTGCGTCCCTTTTATACTGAGAGCCCAGCCTGGAGAACCGGCTGGCTCCTCAAACTGCCCTTCTTTTATTGGCAGCCCTGGACCATTTATCTCCCGTGTGATTTGATGTGCAAAGACAACTTTTCTTCTTTTTCTCTTCCTTTTTTTTTCCTGGCTTTTTTTTTCCTTTAGACTACACTCGTCAAAAAGATTACATGCAACAAAATTAGTTTTATAAAAATGCAGTTAAACACCATGTATTTTACCTGCCGTGACAGTAACATTTCAGTGCACTGTGTGCTAAAAAATGAAGTGATTTAAACAAACCAAATCACACTAAAGAAAAAATCCACTCCCCTCCACACAAACTGTAGGAGGGAGGGTACAGTGCCTACACCCGACAGACCATGCAAAATAAGGATTCCATTCAAATTTCACATCTCATTAAAGACAATTTGGCCATTAATCCAGAGGGGTTTAGGAGCAAAGGAGGCTTTTCCAAGACAGATAAACTGAAATGATCCTCCTTTGATCTCCGAGGTTAAGAATCAGCGACAATGGAAGATGAACAACAAGGGGCAGAACTCCTGGCCTTTTTATGTGCCACAATGGCATCGGCAAACAACTACTTAATCAATATTTGGCCAGGGACACTGAAAACTTCCTTTTCAAATTTTAATTCCTAGTTGTAAAACAACTGTAGGGCAACCAGCAAGAGAAGACATTAAACTGACTGCTTAATTGCCTTTTACTGTCTTGCTACTTATATATGCACATTCTTAATAGTTCGGGGATCTTTATTTACTAGGACGAATAAATGACCTGTCAACAATTACATCAAACTCCGCTGACTAAATAATCCCGGCACATGACACACTTTAACTCTAATGTGTCCTCGGTGAGTTTTAATTTCATTACACTTCCCTTTTTTTGTTGTTTTTGGTTTGGGTTGTTGGTTGTTTTTTTTGTCCTTTGGAGGCAGAGTGATTTAAACTGAATTAGTTGAACAGCATGGGGCAGGAGCACTCCAGGGCAAGGAGAGGAAAACTGCGGCGAAACGAGGTCTTGCGGTGAATTTAGTTACTGTACATCATTTTTATTAGCCCGAGAGCCGAGCGTTTGGGGAACGCTTGGAAATATCCTGCACTTTTATTTAGATATTTGGTTCTTTCTCTAGCCACATGTGTTTGTTACGTAGGATTTAAAGTGACATTTACACGGAGAAACTCACATTGACTGGCTCGCTCTGATTTATTGCTCCGTGCTTCACTCAATTTCTTCTTAAATTAACCAGAGAGCACTTTGTAGTTCTGCTTCATTTCCCAATGCAGTTTTATTACACGGCTCTGGGGACTCCTGATAATTTATCACTATCGGCTTTATTGGCTTCCCTCTTCTAAACCCTGTTCCAACCCTTATCAATAAGTAAACCTAACACCTCGCTCAGCCTTCCCCAAGTAAGTATCACATAAAAGCATCATCTTTGACTGATTCAACAGAGAATTACTATCCGAAATGAGACCCGGAAAATAATCTGGTTTAAGGATTTCGTCAGCATCGACTTTTACTTTCAGTATTAACGGCTCATTATTTTTTTATCTAATTAAAACCTCCATCTGTTTGCTGATTCCATCACTACCTCTGTGCAAACGCAAGATCCTTGCCTTCAATGAGAGCGTTGCCAGATTTTCGCTCGGGATTTGGTGTCACGCTCTTGTTTAGTGGGTACTTTCTGTTAACGGGACAAATTTCGGGCGCTGTTCCTGCCTGCCTCAGCCCACGTCAGTAACTTTACACCCATGAATAAGCGCTTTGAGCAGGATTCCTCATCCTCACCCACGTACCAGCGTGCCTGCACAACTGGGGGTCCCATCCCCGACCCAGCGAACTCCTCTTCCATCCTAAACCTGAGTTTTTTAAAATTACAGTTGCTCAGCACATTACAGAGCTAGTTGCAAGAAGAGCCTGATCTCTACCACGGTAAATTCCTACTGACATCAAAGGGGGAGGCAATTGTAGGAGAATCCAGAAAGCCAAATGCAAAAATCCCATTTTTGGAGCAAATATGCCACACCGAAGTTGATCGACCGTGTTTCTTGCCTCAGCCTTTCCAGAGTGACACTGTGTAAATCCAATAGATTATTAAGGTTTTTCAGAGCAACCAAATAAGTTGCCAACTTGGGTGGAAATCCAAGTTAATCAACTGTCGCATGTGGAGCAATCCAGACATTCGCAAGAATAACGTTTGCTTTTGTTCTAGATTACAGGCAAAACTGGAAAGGGTATCTGCAGCGGTTCTGTCTCATTATGCACTGACCATTTATTTTTAGGTGGAAGAAAATGCCCCTAAGATGTCAAAACTTGCAAACCCATTGAGGAAATTGTGATTTCAATAAAGGAGTATTATGTATGTATAGATTACTTCAGAGTGGTCGCTGCTGGACTGAGGAACACCCTTTCTTCCCGCAGCTGGAAGTACCACTGGTGTTTCTTGGGGCGATTAGCCTCCAGTTAGCCCTCTGACAATTAGCACTCTCCTCAACATCCCCCAGCTCAAGACGGGAGGTCATGGGCTGCTCCTGGCTTCTCCCGAGCAACAAACTCCTCTCTGAAGTCACGCAAAACACAGACATTTAGCACCTTTCTGAAAATGCTCAGCATGCTGGGGCAGCGTGCTCTGGCTCGATGGGGAGGTTGCTATTGATCGGTGAGGTCATCAGTTAGTAGTAGTAGTAGTAGCTCAGAATAGTAGTGTGGAAGCGGGATCCTGGCCCAGAGCCCCACAGCGATGATGGGTCAGGCAGAAGAGAGAAAGCTGAACTGGGGTTGTGTGGCATCACCTACGTGGGTTTGCATGTGGGCATTTCTCTCCAGGACTGGCCTCTCACGCTGTTGAGGTGTGAGGGAAGAAAGGGGGATAAGCCAGCCACAAAAAAACTTTAACACCATCTGCTTTGAGCCAAATCCTAGAGTCACAAGGGATTTTTTTTTTTCTTAATTAAGCACCATTTTCTTGTCAGCTCTGAAATGAAATTCTGTTCAAGTTACACGAACTGATTTCGTAGACCTGCTAATGACCAAAAACTGTATGAAATTCCAGACTCAGGACGACAATTGCCTGCAGCCACACTCATCACATTTCATTCAGTAAGTGAATCAGCGAGTGAGTCCTCTTACCCCTGTGCCCTGGGATGGGATGTTGGAGAGAAACCACGACCATCCCTGCAGCAGAAAAATCACAACTAAAATCTAACTCGGCATCTGCCTCATCCCATGCTCTGGCCACTAACCCAACAATTCAAGAGGCAGAAATGAATGGGATGACTCCAACGAGTATCTGGTGCCTGTATGTTAATCCCGGGCCCTTAATAAACTGCCTTTATTAGTTTAACAGCCTAAAAATAACTGGCTGCCTGATACTGAGCCACCCTAATCAAAACATCTGCAAGCCCATCTAGCCCAAGCTACCCTTCAGATCATGTGCCACCACTTCAAAGCCCGCGCATCAAGTCAGTAATTGTAACATTGCATCTAAATATTTAAGCTAGGGGCTGGTAGTCGCGTGTCCCATTTACAGTCAGCATCTGTCCTCTTAATTCCATTACAGTACAAAGCAAAAATGTTTCCAAAAACTCGCAAACAGGAAAAGCATCGCACAGCTCGAGAAGCAGCAGCAGCGGCTTGAACTTTGGAGCTGCTGAGNCAGCCCCAGCCCCAGCCCCAGCTCACAGCAAGCCCAAGGACCAGCTCGACGCCCCAGCGTTCGAGTGCTGAAAGCCACCGGTTCCTGCCCGAAAACAACAGCGATCTTATGAAGGGGGGAGCTCGCAGATTAGTCAGCAAACCATGTCGGGCATAGCTCCCACCAAAGGTACAAGCGATTCCCTCTTCTGTAGCGGTTGTGCTAAAAATATGCCCCGACGTGCCGTATAAAGGCACAGAAGTTCCTCTCTCATGTTCTGTATTTACGGCTTATGCCTTTAAGAAAAACTCATCCCGCATGCAGAAGCACAGATACGCTTTGATAGAACGATAAACTTCCCGATCCGCACCGCAACAACCACCCGGCGTTTGCTTTGGACACGTATATCCAAAAAGCAGAGCAGAAAGCGACCCCGGCAGAAACGCCGAAACCCGGCAAAGCCGGCTGAGCGTGGAGCATCTGAAAACGACGGCGAGAGAATCGAATTTAAGTGTCCGTGAGCGGAGGCTGAGACAGAGTCACGGCAGGGCCTAGGGAAGTTTACCTCCGCTTCCATGTGTGATGGAAATGATCCCAAGCCGCACGGAACACGCTCGCAGTCGCGCACTTTCCCAAAAATATCACGTTTCTTTTCTCGCTAACTCCACTCTGCTGCAAGTGCCCCCCAGATCCCCAAAATCTTGAATTAGCTACCATTAAAATCACAATTGCTATCCTCGTCCGTGGAAAAAAACGTCTCTTCCCGAGCCACCCAAATGCCCATGGAAAGGATTTGAGGAGACAACAGCAAATGCCCAGCACTAGATGTGAGCTCTGGAGCCAGAGAATGATTCCTGGCTCTGGGTCTGACCTACCCCACAGCCTTCCCTGCCATCTCCTGCACCCAGGCTCCCGGGATACCTCGAGCCCCCGAGAGCACGGTTACAAAAAAATCACATCCTGCAGAAGACTCTGCATTTTTTTCACTCCCATCCTGTGGAGCACTCCCATGGAGAACGCTCGGTGGTGAGCTACCACGCGAGGCTTGTGCTGCGCACCCACAGGATAACCTTCAGACACACTGGAATAATCGTCAGACATACTGGAATAACCTCCAGACATACTGGAACAACCTTGGGCCATACTGCAAGCCACCCGCGTGTCAGAGAGGGCATCCAAGGCGCCCTGTCAGCGGGCACCCCGTGCCACGCCAGCCTGGTGGGCGCGGGCAAATACGATCCTAGAGCATCCAAATCCCCAGGAGCGCTGCCAGTTCTTTCAGTAAAAGAGCAGGAGCCGACCTGATGATTTTTATAGACGGGAGTGAAATCGAAGCTCCTCTGCTGGCAACCGGAGTCGAAGCAGAACCTTTTTCTGCATCCAGCCAACAAAAGAATCCTGGCGGACTTATTTGATAGTTATTTTTTTCTGGTAATGAGCTCACCAGTGTGTTGCCCCTGTGATATCCTGCTATACGTAAGACATGCACACAGTAACAAACCCCTTCTCGAGCAGCAGCTCTCTCATGCTGTAGCACCCCAGCCACTCCAGTAAGAAGATTAAGCACCAGCTTGGTCGCTCTGGAGGGGGAGCAGGCGCTGCGGCGGGGGAAACACCCGCTCCCCCTCCGACTGCCAAACCTTCCCAGGCCAGGCACGGTGGCGGAGCAGACGGGATTATCAAGCTGCCATTCGCACAGACCCGCTCGGCCACGCTCGCCCGGCAAAACCAGGACAGGGCTGAGCTACGCCGACCTAGTCAGGGGGAAGTTTGCACTAATGGAACTGGAAAGAGGCAAAGTAGGACACTCACACTCGGGGAAAATGAAAGAGATGGTGGGCTGGAGGGCAGAGCGCAGCCCCTCGTGCAACCGTGCTGGGGAACACGAGCGAGTCCTGGCTCCCAGTGAGGCACCACCAGCCCCGGTGCTTTTCCTGCAAGTGTCAGGGCTCCCCCAGGCTGGAGCTGGGCACCCAAACACTGATTGAGGCAGATCAGGAGCCCTGCTTTAAAGAGCAGAGAGCCACCGAGCAGGCAGACCCTTTCCAAGAGAAGCGGGGTGGGAGGGGGGGGTTATGCTGTTAATAATATTTTTGCTCTCACTGTCTCTATTAATTAATCTTTGTTCCGAAAAGCAGGGATATTATCACGGCTTCCCTATCTTCTGCTTCTAATCTCTGATGAGAAACTCAGGCAGGAGAGTTATTTTAACAACTAGGGCACAGAGTTTCGCTGTTTCTCCCCTCGGTGCACGTCCCTCTCAGATCAAACCCCTGTGCAAGGAGATACCGGAGGGAACTCTGGGCCCGTCACACAGGGGCAGTTAGACTGGGCAGTCGGACTCTGCCTTCTGGCCTTAAAATCTCTTACTTCGTTCGACACATCTTCTGCGTCTTTGCGTTACAAAAGCCCATGCAGAAGTTGAGGCTCCCCTGAAAGGTTTCAGAACACTTGAATACTAAGTTTGGGGAGAGTTTTCAGGTTTGTTCCTACACAAAACAGAGCTACCCTCCTGCTAGCAAACGGGTTTCTGTTGTCCTTCTCAAGCGGCACTCAGCACCTCTAGATGTCTAGAAACACTAGGAACATTTTCTAGATAAAAACAGCTACTTGTTCCACGGTGGAGTCCATAAAACTGCGTGGAGCATCAGCTATTAGGGGCTCATTGAATAATTCATCCCTCATTGCAAGCCCATAATGTCTTTTCTCAGCCTTTTGTGGGGCTGTTTTCTCTTCTTTTCTCCTTGAATTATAAAAAGGTTGCCTTCTTTTGTTCACATCAAGCTGCTGCTAGCTGAAGCTTTGTCTGCGCAAAGCCAAAGTGTGAGTTTCAATGGACTCCCCCCTCTTTGTTTTCCAAGTTCATCTCCAAGTGTAGATTGTGTATAGAAGGCCTTCTTTGTAAAAGCTGGAAAAGTTGTACAAATGTTTGACCAGCTCATTTGGGACTTTTGTCTCGCCTTCTCCAGCGCCTGTGCATGTGCTGGGCAGGCAGTTCCACGCACAGGCCGCCCAGCCGGGCCCTCGCCTGCCAAACTGCCCCGACCCAGCCGGGGAGCCGGGCACGCCGCAGCCCCCAGAGCAGCCCTTCGCCTCGGCCTCGGTCAGGGTGCAACCTCCTCGCAGCCCCTGGCCAGCCACCAACACAAGCTTTTCCCAGCAGTTGGAAGAGAAGCAATGAAACGCGCGGCTCCCTGTCCGCAGCTGCGGGGACACGAGGCTCTACAGCCTTCGGCTACAGCCGTCCCCTCGGTGCAGCTGCAGCCTCTGGCTCGGCTCGGGCAGGGAAAGCAGCCCCTCTGCCGCTATACTGGGAGTTCTGTGGCCGGCTCCAGCCCTGCTTGCTCCCTAGCCCCCCATCCCCGCCACTGAAAGCAAAACCAGTGGTGCCCCCCATCTTCGTGCCCACCTTTGCGCTATTTCCGCATGCCGCAGGGTCATACTGGAGGGGGAATGGGATGGGACGTGGCGGCTGCCCCATCGGGGTAGCCCCTGGCCCTCCGGTGACCCCAGGATGAGCTCTGGGAGAAGCTGAGCAACACCCACCAGCACCCAGGGCTGGCCCTGGCCAGTGCCAGGGCTCCACCGAGAGCGAGGGGAAATGCGACTTTACCTCTTTCGCTGAGGATGCCGTCGATGCTGTGCTTGGCCTTCTTGTCGCCTTCCTCCACCTCTTTCCTTTCCAGCTCGGCCTCCTCTTCCTCGCCTTTGCCGAACTTGCTGCGCAGGATGCGGCTGATGGAGCTCACTTCGGGGGGAGCGCAGAGCTGTGACCGCGCTGCTCCCCAGCAGCCCCCCAGGGCAGCCAGGTCGGGCTGGGGGGCTGAGCCCCGCTTGGTGCCGCTGCCCCGCAGCCCCCCTCGCCTGCTGCCACGGGGGGGGGTTGAGGTGCAGCCGCCCTCTCCGCTCCCCTCCCGAGGGGGTTCCCGGGTCACGGTCCCACCCGGCGCCCCAGCACAGCGGCCCCCCAGGATTTGTTTAGCCGAGCCCGGGCACTGGGGGATGAGAAAAGCCCCGGGACCCCCGCCCAGATCCGCACCGTGTGCCCCCAAAAAACCTCCCAGCGGGGACCAGCGCCCGGGGAAGCCCGAGCCCGGCGAGGAAACGGGAGGAGAAGGAGGAGAAGGAGCAGAGGAGGGGGCTGCAGCTGGGCTGTAATTGCAACCCCCCGGCGAGCGCAGGAATCCCCCCGGGCCGCTCCCCGCGGCCGCAGCCCGGGCACCAGCGCAGCCGGGGAACCGCTCCCGCTGACAGCGGGGCTCCCGCGCCCGGCCCGACCCGCGGGGATGCCTCCGACCCGCCGGGATGTTCCCGATCCTCTGGGATGTTCCCGACCCTCCGGGCTGTTCCGGAGCCCCCCCAGTCCCCAGCCCCCGGTCCCGGTCCCGATCCCGGCGCGGTGCGGGGCGCCGCTCCCTACCCGAGGGCACGGTGTTGCGGTCGCACACGCCGTCCTTGAGCAGCTTGTCCCGGATCTCCCAGCTGAACATGCCGGCGTTTTCCCGCTTGTATTCCTCGATTTTCTTCTCTACGTCCGGCGTCGTCACCTGCTTCAGGGCACACAAGGCGAGCGGGCACAGGCTGCGGGGCCGGAGCCACCCCCGCAGCCTCCTCGGGGTCAAACACCCCCGGCCGGGCAGGGGGAAAATCCGGGGGGGCTTCAGGGGTAACAACGGGCCACGAGAAACCGCTGGGGGTAAACGAAACATCCCCAGAAATCCTCCGGGAAAGACGGACAAGATCCAGGGGAAAGGAGGAGGAGGATCCCGCTGGCACCGGAGATCCCGGGCAGGAAAGTTTCGGCCGAGCAAAGTTTGCAGCGCCGAGTAAAAACATCATCATCATCATAATAGTACTACTACTACTACTACTACTACTACTAGTAATACTACTACTATTAATAATAATAATAATAATAATAATAATAAAATAAAGAAACAATGTAACGTAATAATAATTTTTTAAAACAAACAAAACCAAACAAAACCAAAAACCCAACAAAGCAAGCTCGGCGAGGTCCGAGTATCTAGAGTTTCCTTCGACGGCCCCGTGGTTTTTAAAATCAAGGCGAATTCAATCGAAACAAAGGGCTCCCAACAGCTTTTCCTTCGGGTAAACACGCTTAGGAAAAAATATCTCCAGTCCTTACACCGGCGGGGAGAGAAGTTGGGGCATTGCTACTTTAGAAGCAACAAAGAGGAGAGAAAGGGAGGGACGGAGGGAGGGGGGAAATTTAGCAGTAATTTTCCGCAGAAACGCGAGGCTTTATTTCGCTTTTCGGGAAAGGAGGAGGCGGCGGACCTTGAGCCAAGGATCCATATTTGCCTGCGCTATTGTGCCCGCAAACTTTTTAGCGGCGCAGCCGTAAATACAGGCAGCAGTGAAATGAAACGGATCAGTGGGCAGACAAAAATACAGAGCATTTTATTATTATTATTATTATTATTATTATTTCCTCCCCGTTTTGCAAGGCAAGAGGCGAGGGCCCGATCCGGGCGCCCTGCGCCAGCCCCGACCAGCCCGGCACCGGCAGCTTCGGGCAGCGCTCGGCGAACGGCCCCTTCCCTCTGCTTTCGTTTGGGAGTTTATTGTTTTAAAAAAATTGCGTTTTTCTCAATCGAAAATAAAAATTATTAATAATAATAATTGCAACGAATTCCGGCTGCATTTTTCTTTAAAGCCTCGGGAAGTTTCGGAGCAACAGGCGGGGATGGTTGCGGGCTCTGCGCCCACCCCCGGGCCCCGCACGGTCCCCCCACGGTCCCCCCGAGCCTCCCGGGCTGAGTCCCGGGGCTTGCCCGGCTCACCTTGGGCTTGCTGCCGCCGATGGCCCCCGGTCGGATGGAGCCCGTCTCCTGGTACCTGCAGAGAATTTTGGAGACGCAGCCGTGGGACACTCGGAGCTGGCGAGAGATGACACAGGGCCTTATGCCATGGTGGGCCATCTCCACTATCTTGTGTCGGATATGGTTGGGTAAAGGCCTGCCATTGATAAACACTCCTCCGAGCTGATTGACTCTGCCCTGGCCTAGAGGAGTAGAGACTAGAAAAGGAGGGGAGGGGAGGCAGGAGGGGGAAATGGCGTTAAGGTCTCCTTCGGATCCCGCTGGGACATTTCTTCTTGTTGTTACTGTTTAGTTTTGATTTTCTTTGTTTTGTTGTTTTGGGGGTGTTTTCGTTGTTTTTTCACAAGGCACCTGGCCGCCCCCCGCCTCCCACCCGCCCCGCAGCGACCCCGCTTCCCGCAGCGACCTGTTGCACCGGAGCCGGGCTCCGGGCTCCGGGCTCGGGGCTCTCCCGGCTCCAGCCGCGCAGGGCAGAAGCGCTACGGGGAAGCCGCGGGTCCCCCCGGAGGCTCCGGGAGCGGCTCCCGGGGCAGGGCCCTGCGGGATCCCCGGTTCCGCCGGGCTCTCGCAAGGAAGAACCCCCGCTCGTAGCGGCCCGGGGCGAGCCCTGCCTTCTAAAGCCTCTTGCCATTCCGTCTAGCTCACTTTTAGTTATTAAAATCAAAGTCCCCTTAACTTTTCCTTAAGTTCGGGCTCCCCAAATCACCGCCCTTCGCTCCGCTTCTCGCCGCTCCCGGGATGCGAGATCCGCAGCCGCCGCCCCCTCCCCAGCCCTGCCGGCCCCGGGACCCCCGATAGCCCTGGGACCCCCGACAGCCCCGGGACCCTCGACAGCCCCGACNCCTGTTGGTGCTGCCCCCGGTTGACTCTCCCCCCGGTTGATGCTGGCCCCGGTTGATGCTGGCCCCGGTTGATGCTGCCCCTGGTTGGTGCTGCCCCCGGTTGATGCTCCCCCCGGTTGATGCTGGCCCCGGTTGATCCTCCCTCCGGTTGATGCTGGCCCCGGTTGGTGCTGCCCCTGGTTGGTGCTGCCCCTGGTTGGTGCTGCCCCCGGTTG
>WEIS01055430.1:0-13698 GCA_013389965.1 Todus mexicanus | reverse complement strand
CAAAACAGCTAAACAAAACACAAAAAACCCCAAACAAACAACAACCCACAACAAACAAATTAAAATCACTTTTATTTTTGTCAAGACAGGACTTTTATTTTCAGGTCAGGTCTTCCATTCTCAAAATATGATAACTGCAAGGTGATTTGTTTTGGTAACCCAGCAGGGCTGGGCAAAATAATCAGAAACATTTTGTCCTATTTCCAGTGTGCTTAGAGGGAAAGAGAAGTGGAAAT
Organism: Todus mexicanus; assembly: GCA_013389965.1. Lineage (NCBI taxonomy): Eukaryota > Metazoa > Chordata > Aves > Coraciiformes > Todidae > Todus > Todus mexicanus. The sequence continues at coordinate 13,462 of WEIS01055430.1, read as the reverse complement.
GCCTTCTCACTAAAGGCCAGATAGATCCTTTTGCACCTTTGTTAACATTAAGGCATAATCTAGTGCAAAGGCCTGAGAAATTACATATTACACATTCCCCAGACATGATCAGAAAGAAAAGCTGTCAGTAATACAAACGTTTTTGAAGGGAAATTTATGAAGAGGAGATGATAGTCTCATGAAGGATCTGAGGGCATCTTTCAAGCACAGTAACAAATCTGTTAATGGGAGATCTGTCAAGAGCAAGTCACCACTCCCATGAGGCCTGGGACTGCATTTCCAGAGAAGAAGGGAAGCTGGCCAGCTGCAGAGCCAGGACTTGGTGGGGATGGGAGCTTGGCATTTCTCCCAGGCTCCTAGTTCCAATGTGTGCTGTGCCTGAGCGCTCTACTGTCCAGTGTCCCTGAAGCAATTTCACAAGACTATAGGGGTGGTCAGCAGATGCTCTTGGCCTGGGTGGATTCAGTGTGCTTCCTGCACCATCCTGAACAAATGATCAGGTCATGGGATGGAGGAAAGGAAACTTGGGAAAGAATGTGCTTCCCTGCATCTGCAGATACACCCTGCATCATTACCACAAGCCATAAAGGCAGGGCACGGCTGAATGACCTCATGTTTTGCAAATATATGCAGCTTTAAAACATATTTTCTAAAAATGGCATTGTTCTGGGAGGCCTGGAGGTGTAGTAAGCCTCTCTGGTAGCGTCTGATCAAATGCAGACCTTCAAAAGATCTTTTTTGCAAGTTCAGTAATACAAAAAAACCAATCCCAAACACCCACTCCACCCTCAAACCAAACAAAGTATACAAACAAACAAAAATGAAAAAAGGATATTTCCTTAGCTTTGATTTTTTTCTAACCCGCTCCAGACACAAACAGGAAAGAGAGACCTTGCCTTTGGGTCTAGCTGGGCGGGGCCTAGGACAACATTTAAAGACTACAGCAAAGCTGTTTGTATCTCCCCAGGTTTAACGGAGTCAAGATAAACCTTGTTGTCACTAAGGGCAATCCAGAATAGATTCTACCTTACGCTTTGCTTCTCACTGCCAGAAGATGCTCTGCTGGCAGCTTGAAATTGCTGTGAGGTGAAGAGATTCTCCTCTGGAAGGAAGGAAAAGAAACCCCAAACATTTTCAAAGAAGACTCTGTAAAAAAACCAAACATCTTAACAATAGCATTTCCTTTGACTCCATGAGATTTGGAGCTGTAGGGAATGGGAAACCCCAAACTGCACCCGGGAAGAATTAGATTATCAAGGATGACTCTTCTGACTCATGCTTACATCAGAATCACAGTCCACACAAGTATTATGCAGAAGAGATGCTTGTGTGGAAGGCAATTTCCTCTTTATTTCCTCACAGGCTACACATGGCTATATGTCTAATTTAGCTGTTAAAATAGCTTTTCCCAGATTACTTTGTAGCCCATCTCTTCACTACATGAGCTCTCCCATTCACTGTCTCTATCCCATTCCTGGTTATAGGTTGTGTGGCTTGGGAGGGCTGCTCCAGAGGACGACTCTGGAGTAAGCTGCCAGGCCAAAGTACGCTATTCCCATGTGCATATGGGGTCTTGTGGCTCATGCTTGCTGCATGCTATGTATGCAGAACCCTCTTCTACAATACATGTTCCTTGCAGTATCCCAACAAGACCCTTTTAGCACCGACCCTGTCTCCTCTTTGTATGCGCATGGTAGGTCCAGCATCCTGCTGTCCAGCCTAGCTCCTTTATAGGAGACACAGGCAGGAAAAGAATGGGGCTGGAAGGCCAGAGGACTTTCCTGAAGATGACAAACTTCACAGGGTACATGAGTGGCTCCTAGGATAAGCCAGAGGGGGATGCACTTTCATCTTCTGCTTCAGTACTTTTGTGTGTCCTGGGTTTGGCTAGGATAGGGTTAATTTTCACCAGAAGCTGGGAGGGGGCCACAGCAGGAACAAGGGCAGAGGGCAGACAGGGCAGGGGTCCTGGTGGTCTCCAGAACTGGGCTGATGGGTTGTTGCAGGTATAGGTAGTTGGTGTGGTTTATGTCACTTGCTTTACATATGTTTTCTACTATTGTTATTATTGTTGGTTCTTCACCTCTTGTGTTGTTCTGTTAAATTCTCCTTACTTCAGACCACGGGGTTTTGCCTTTTTGTACCTATTCTTCCCATCCCACACCTGTGGGGTATGGGGGTGAGTGAGCAGTCATGTGGTGCCCAGCTCCTGGCTGGGTCTAAGCCATGACATAGTGAATGGAAGGGGAAAAGCTCTGGATGCAATATGTTAAATTCTTGGGAAAGAAGATGAGAACAAGAATTTCTACGCTTGCCTAGTGCTGAGAAGCTCCCAGTCTGGGACTAGGGAGGGGTATGGATGGTGGTTTCACAACCTGTCTAAGAATAAGATTTCAGCAGGAGTTGGGAAATCTTCTGTACCATGGAACAGTTGCACAGAAGAGATTGACCTCATCTGGAGGTCAAAAGAGAAATGGGCTTCTGGCTATGAGCATACAGGAGGTTGTGAGCTTTTTAACAAAGTGGGGGAAAAACAACCAGTGGAGACATTTTTCAGGATGGTATTACAAGACATGGCAAATTCTGTAGCCTCTTGGAAAGGTTACATCAGGTGACAGCACAAACCAAGAGGGTTAGCATTCAAAGAGAAGGCCAGGCAACTGAATCAATGCTGTGATGTCAGGGCTTGAAGCTTGGGAAATAAGACAGGGGCACTGCCATCTTTTGCTGATGTGGTAAGCACTTTGGAAACCTTGAACCTGTTAGAAAGAAGCTCAAAGGAGCATATGCGAGGATTAAATCCTCACAGGTGGGTGGAGGTGGCTGAATTGACCATGCTGGGAACACAGTAGTAGGGCTACCACCCACCCAGAAAGACCTGAAAAAGGGAAGGATGCTAGCACTGATAACAGGAGGGAAGGTTGAGAGTAAGAAAGCATCATTAGTCTGGGCAGTAACTGGCTTGAGAGCAGCCCTGAAGAAAAGGACTTGGGGGTACTGGTGGATGACAAGCTCAACGTGAGCTGTCAGAGTGCACTTGCAGCCCAGAAAGCCAATCATATCCTGAGCTGCATCAAGAGAAATGTAGCCAGCAGGTTGAGGGAGGTGATTCTCCCCTTCTACTCCCCTCTCATGAGACCCCATCTGGAGTACTGCATGCAGTTATGGAGCCCCTATTACAAGAAAGATCTGGACATGCTGGAACATGTCCAAAGAAGGGCCACAAGGATGATCAGAGAGCTGGAGCACCTCTCCTATGACGACAGAATTAGAGAGTTGGGGTTATTCAGTCTGGAGAAGAGAAGGCTCTGAGGAGACCTTATTGTAGCCTGCCAGTATCTTTGGGAGTCTACAAGAAAGCTGGGGAGGGACATTTTAGGATGTCGGGTAGTGGTAGGACTAGGGGGAATGGAGCAAAACTAGAAGTGGGTAGATTCAGATTAGACGTTAGGAAGAAGTTCTTCATTGTGAGGGTGGTGAGACACTGGAAAAGGTTGCCCAAGGGAGGTGGTGCAAGCTCCATCCCTGGAAGTTTTTAAGGCCAGGCTGGATGGGGCTCTGAGCAACCTGATCAAGTGTGAGATGTCCCTGCCCATGGCAGGAGTGTTGGAACTAGATGATCTTTGAGGTCCCTTTCAACCTTCAAAATTCTATGATCATTCAAAAACCTACAGGAGTGCATGAGTAAAGAACACAGAGAAGAACATAAACTCTAGCAGATTAAGAATAAAAATATAATTGAGCTATCCAAAAAGGGATTAGAAGATCAGCTAGCTAAAGAAAAGTCAAAACTAGTACTAAATCCTCCATCTGTCACAAGAGCGGCAAAAATCCAGCCTGAGAGCCTGTCAGACCATAGGACTTTTGGTTTATGAGCCTACTGGCTGTGCCAGACACACTGGTGGGGCTATAACAAGAGTCAGAACAGCTGCCTGGATCAATACAACCTTTTAAATAATGTCAGCATGCTATGGAGAAGAAAACTCGCTAAGACTTGTTTGGGAGTTTTAGGAAGCAGGCATTTACAGAATCACAGAATGTTAGGGATTGGAAGGGACCTCGAAAGATCATCTAGTCCAATCCCCCCTATTGCTGGAGCAGGATCACCTACACCAAGTCACACAGGAACTTGTCCAGGCGGGTTTTAAACGTCTCCAGAGAAGGAGACTCCACAACCCCCCCGGGCAGCCTGTTCCACTGCTCTGTCACCCTCACTGTAAAGAATTTTTTTCTAATATTTAAGTTCGTGTGTTCTAGCATACGTNTTTAAGGGCCCAATCTGCCCTGGGCCAAGGTCTTTTTGACCTATGGGTGTGATTTTTAGTATTATAATGAAGGCAGAGCAGTTGAGGATACACCAGCCTTAAGTTCTCCTGCCAAATTAGCAAGACAATTGATTAGTTGACCTAGTTGCTCTGCTAATCAAAAGTGTTACATGTACAATAGTTGGCTTCAAAGATGGCCTTCTGTCTTATCTGATTTCCCTCCATAACATCATCATCTTCATCCTTGGAGTTGCAAAATTGTTTTAACAAGTAGAAACCTGGCTCATTAGGTTGACCACATAAGGCATCTTGGAATGATTTTCTTATCACTTATTGTTGCAGGCCTTAGCTTACAAGCACCATCTTCTTGCAGGCATTAGCTTAGTTCCCTTTTACATGGTTGCAGCAGCCGCTACATTTCAAGTTTAGTTATTGATTATTATAGCAGGTATCAAGCATGCAAAGGGAAGTACTGCCTTACAAACATCTTGGAGTTTTTTTGATGAGGTCAGCCGGTATGTGGAGCAGGGTGATCTGGTTGATGTGATCTGTCTGGGTTTCCAAAGGCTCTAGACAAAGCCTGTCTGAAAAGATGTTAAAGAAAACTCAACAGCAGCAGGATAAAAGGGAAAATCCAGCATGGGCAGTTATTTGGTAGAAGGTGGAAAAAAGCATAGGAATAAATAGAGGAAGGTCACCAGGGACTTCTTCAGGGGTCTGCACTAGGGTCGGTGCTCTTTAATAAGTTAAATGATGTGGGAAAATGGGTGAACAGTGGGATGTTGGGTTTACTGACCTGCTAAAGCACTTGTGCACTTGTTTTTTTAGAGAAGCTTTTGTGTCAGTTAATATCACCACAAATACAATGTGAGGCTGATGTCCGCTTAGTATCATCTTAATCCATATTTGCTTTTACATCTTGGGGGTAGGGGGTTAATTAAAAAAGATCATTTGGAACCTTGACTGATAAATCGCATAACTCAAACTGGAGCCTTGTAATTGTTATTAGTGGTCCTAGGCCTCATTCAAGATGAGAAGCTTTGCAGTAAATTAATGTGAGAGGTAGCAGAGCTGCAGGGTAGAGGACAGTCACTGGGCTGCCATTTGCTGCTGCTGAGAGAAAGAACACTTTTTCTTGGAGCATCCTCAGCTCCAGACACCCCAGACTTCCCTGGTCTGGTGCTGTGCACTGTACAGATGGTCGTGATCTTAGGGAAGGTTTTCTTCTCTACCTCCCAAACTTGGCTTATACAGTTACTGCTGCTCAGATCCACACTGAACTCAGTATATAGCAGAGGGTATTTGGCTATTGGGATGACCTTTATGTCCATCTCAAATCAAGACTCTGAATTTTACAGACCTGCTTTGGAGACTGGTTATGGACTCTGCCTTTAAGGACAAATTGCATTCTTCATACCTAGATCAGATTTTAACCTAAATCCATGAGACTAACCTCTCTTGAAGTATCCTAGGCCTCCCCTCTAGGCTGGGTATTATTTTCTATTTGCAGCACATCAGAGATTGAGTGATGATACAGATTGTTTTACAACATTTTGTCCTGAACTGTATAGCTCTAGAAAACTGGTTTCACACCTGAAGCAGTTTGGCAGGCTTGGAGACCTGAAACTGGGCAGAGAGGGTGGATGTGGCCTCTTACTGTCAGCCCTTGCTTGAATACTGTGCAGTCAGGGAGCTTGGATCAGGTCTCAGAAAGCAAAGTTGTTCTATTTTGTGCCTCTTCAGAGAGTTGTCTGAAGATGAGCATTCTTCATCTTTCCACTTTAGTATAGATTGAGCATTGTACCCAAAACACTATCTTCTTTAGCTATTCTATAGGCAGGTTTTCCCACAGTGGGAGGTCATGGAGGAGCCTAGCAAAAAGCAGTCTCTTTCCCTAAAATTTCCTCCTCAGTAGGAGTATTTTGCTCCTTAGCACAGTAGACTGTAAGTAGGCATTGGTAATCAGGCTGCCAACTTCTCAGCACCTTTTGTATTTCAGTTTGGATCTCGGGCCTCTGATTACCAACATGAAGCTACAGACAACTCACACTTTCTTCCTCTTCTACGGCAGTCTTAATGAATTTGAGAGATGCCTGTTATCACCTGAAGTGAGGAAGCTGATGGTTTGTTCATTGCCTCATGGGCAGAAACAGATGGTGAATGTAGGTGGCCTCAGTTTCAGATGAGTGTTTACGCCCCGAGGCTGCCCTGTGACCTAGCACAGCTTTTGTAATACTGATCAGACCAGGATTTTAAATTCCCTAGTTCTGGGCCTCTTCAAGACTGGAGAGTGAGAGACACTTTACTATTTTTAAATGTATATCATACTTCTGATTCTAGACAGCTTGATATGAAGAATACTAATTCAGCCTTCAAGGCCACAGCATTCTTTTCTTTATATTTCTGGGAAAAGAAAAGGCATCAATAGGCCAACAGTAATATTTGCCTTGTCAGGCCCTGTCGTGGATGGAGTTTGCACTTCACTCACAGGGGAGAAGTAGCAATATATTTATTGATATGAAACAGTGTTTCGACAAAATTTAAAATGGTAAATGCGACTTTAGAAAAAAGATTCAATGGCGAGGTACACCAGATTATTTACTGCATGGAGGACAAGATAAAAGCTTGAGCATGCCCTTAATAAAGATTCAAAGTTTCAGCAAGCTATAGGTCACTTACTGAGGATCTGTTACGGCAAGAAATCTCTCAACCTTGAGGAGTATCCTTGACAAGCATCCCTGCTCAAGGGGAGATCCTGGGGTGCAGCCAGCTGCCGTGCAGGAGAGCTCAAAGGCCTCTTGGGCTGCCCACTGTTTATGGGGATGAGATGATTGACTTATAGTCATATTTCCATATTGTCCTTACACCTGAGCTTATTGCTCAGGTTAGCCCTTGGCTGTGGTATTGTTATTGTGTTTCCCCTGAATCCAGCTTAGCAGGGTGCGATTGTCACACCCTGATGCAATCATTGCACCCAGATGCATCGTTATCACGGAAGTAGGTAACAGTAGATAAGGGTCATGTCAATGAGGGGTAAAATGCACCATCACAGGCCCTTGAGGCATTTTTTTTTTTTTTTCTGAATATGGGAGTGATGGATCAGCTGCCATAGGAATTCTCATTTGAATACATGAAAGCAATAAGGTAGTTTTTAAAAACCTTATAAGCTGTTCATCAGTTCAAATCCACCAGAGGAGTCTTAGTGGAAAAGGGACAAGAGACATGGATGTATTCAGGGACACAAAATGAAACACTTTATATAACACCCGTTCCATACATTCAAAAAGAAGGTGGTAAAACAACCCACCAGAGGTATCCCTCCTCCTCCAGCTCTTCTCCAAAGATGTCTGCTTGCTGAACTCCATGCAAGCCCCCTGTTTTCACAGGTGCAGCAATGCCAGCAGCTATTTTTGCACTTGGCTCAGGGCTGTGCTTCAGCTGCTGGACATCTGTGTCAAACTGCTCCTTTCCTTTGCAAACTCTGCATCCCAGCGTCCTCTAGGAAAAGTGCAGGGAATGTCATCTTCCATGCCTGCCCTCCAGCAACAACAGGCAGAGGGGCCAAACTCTTCTACTTCAAGGAGGTTTGTCCACCTGCACCGAGCCACTGCGAGCTCGTTTTTGTGAGGCAGCAGCTCATTTCCCTTGCATCTCTCCAGCAAGTGGAGGGATTGCACGCTGTATTTGAGCACCTTTGGTCACTGACAGTGGAAGAAAGAAAGAGTCGTCAAAGCTATCGGTTAATAGAGGAACAAAGCTAGTAATGCAGGATCTTTCTATGGAGGCTGCAGACGTCCCTAAATGCACTGAGTGCTCTTCTGCAAGCAGATCTTTTCCAAAACTGTGGGTCACGGCAGTTGAGAGGTGAAACAGGTCCAAGAGGCAGCTCTTAAGTGTCTAGCTTAAAGAGAACAGCTAATATGCTCAGCTGCAAATAGCAAGTAAAGGCAATTATCCTCTGCTCAGTCAGGGTGGACACCAGTGGGGACCAGATGAGCCCCAATGGCTGCATGCCAGATAAAAGTTAGAGACCAGCTGCCTGAGAGGAAAAAAAAGAGCTGAGGCATCCCTGTAACATGAGTGTCATCAACGGGACAGGAAAGGAAAGGATGTGAGTTCCCACTTGCAGTTAGTAGGGAGACTTGTACATCGTCATCCAGACCAAAGCTGTAGGTCAGCATTTTCTCCAGATAGCAATTAAAAGGTGGAACAAATGGCTGTTTCTACTAGCCCCTTTTGGGTTTCGTGACTGTGCTGAAGGGGATGGAAATGGTGTTATCTAGAAGGACAGATTGGCAACTGAAGCTGGCTACTGCTAGTCCAAAATCTCTCGAGATATTTTGCCATGATGGTCTATGAATTAAGGTGGACAGGTGGTTCAGATCCAGCTGACCACTGTGGACCATGTACAAGGTTAGCCAAGCCATTCCCACATTTTGATGTGTTTAATGACAAAAGAGTTGTGAATTACTAAACTGAGGTGCAGGAACTGTTGTTTTTAGCCACCTTGAACCTAAAGCTGGTGACTGCATCCAATGTCAATGATAAATGCAAGTGGCAGCAGAGTTTTTCATAACTGAAAGCTAATTCTCTGACAACTAGGACTGTAATCAAACATTTGCATTCAACTTGGCCAAAATTGCTCTTTATTCTCTGGATGGATGCCAAAGCAGTAGCTTGAAGTCTTTTATAGTCCCTGCTACACTAAGGAGGGGTCCTTCCAAGGCACTACCAGCCCTGCCCAGCATATCATGGGGCTCTCCCTGCCCTGCTAAGATCCCAGGACCCCATTTTGGCCTGTCCCAGTGATGCCACAACAGAGCCAGTCTCCAGCTCCCCTCAGCCCTGCCTGGCCATGACCCACTGCACCAGGGAGGTGCCCAATGCCTGGGACTGTGTCTGACCTCAGAGTCCCTCACTGGGACTCATCCTGACCCCATCTGCAGTCTGATGTTCTGACCTGCATGGGAAGGAGCTGAGGTTTGTGACAAATTAATAGTTAAAATGAGCAGACAAATTAATTGCATTTTGAATATGTTTTAGTTTTCCCCCTGTGAAATTTGATGAGTAATCTCTGAAATGTTTTTCTGCTGGCAGGAAATGGTGAGAGTTAACATGTATAGCTGGGCCTCAGCAGGAGGATGGCGGAAAACTTGAATCAGATAAAGATCAGAGGATCCAAGTTACTGCATTTCTAAGAAACGTGGATAAGTGACTCTCAGTTCTCCCATCTCCTAAATGGGGATGGGCTTTATGTGTTTGGAAAAAGCATGGCAATGTGAAATGAGTAAATGCAGTGCAGTTAGATACTTACGTGGAAAAGTCATAAGGAAGGGGAGGGAAAGGAGCAAACAGTTCTGGCAGAATTATCCTCAGTATATCCACAAACAGCTGGAGACTGAACTTCTGTAAGGTCCTCTTCCTGGGACTGGTAGTGTGATCTATTGTGGCCACTATGCTTTGTCACCTAGTGACAATTTAAGAGTCACAAAAGGGACATGCAATAAATAAGAATTACCCTTATCTTACAAAAATTGTGTGTAGTCTTGCAGGTATTAAGTTTGATTTGGACTTCTATATATTTTTTCAAGTTAACAGGCATGTGTTACTACTGATAATAATCTACACTTTTCTTGCTGCTTGGGAAGTGCTGTAAAGAGGCTTTCAGATCTAGCCCTGCAATCTGAATTGACTCACATTGGCAGCACCAGCAAAAAACATTGTATAGGATTTGCTGACAGATCTTTGTTACTCTACCAGGTATCTCTGTACCAACAGAGAATGTAGAGACTAACAGTGTGGAATACCGTTGATGTCCTGATGTTCTTGATGGTCATCTCTTCTAAAGTAAGGCAGTGAAGTTCGCTGTAATTGTGATGGCAAATGTGTAAGAGGGAGAATCTCTCGCAACAGGTGTTCTTCCTGTCTGCTCCATTTCTTGTGCCTGTGTTGCAGGGAAATGTGTACTACTTCCGTGTATCCTAATTAAGCTTGATCATGACTAGAGTAATAACCTCTGGTGCACAACTTCAGGCTTTTCGTGCTGCTAATCACACAAGGAAGAGCAGTATTTAGAGGAGGAGGGCGAGCCACAATCCTTGTGTACTCGCTACTGAATGAGACGACACTGTATTCAGTTCTCCTTGATTTCTCTCTGGTACTTCTGCATCCTCCCCCCAATACATGTGACTTGACTGCTTGTTTGTGAGATGGTCATGACAATATCTTGTCTTCTTAACAATAAGGAAAGGGCATAATGCAGTAAATACACAAGTGGAAAATCAGATAAGTAGAAGCACTTAAAATAATTACAAAAAAATAGATTCAAGTTGCAAAATGGCCATTTAACATTTGATAGAGATAGATAGCATCAAAAGTGAAGACAAGGACTACAACAATGTGCTGCAGTTACATACTGGCAGGCTTTTCCTCTGGAGCTGATTGGTATTGTAATTATCACAGCCATACAGGATTTAGACATACAGCTGTGTTCCATCTGACTACATGTGTGTAAGGAAAAGAATCTTGAGAATATTGAATTACAGACTGGAGGGAAACATGCTATTGTGCTGCATTATTGCTCTTGCAAAATAAGAGTTGCAGGGAAGGGGGGAAATTGTTTTATTGTGAGGTAGAAAGGCATCTGTCTCAACCCTGGTATTGGCATTGGTAATGTGAAAAGAGCTGGCGAGTATAATAAGATTCAGCTTAAAGACACTGTAATGAGTTTATTTTTTAAATAACCTCAGGGCTTTTACCAGACCTAGATGGGACGGAGCAGACCTACAGTCATCCACTTGGATTTCAGGAAATTTTAGGATACGTTAATAATTTCCATGTTAAATTCTTTATGCCTCCTATTACCACATAAAGGAAATTTGTAACAGTCAAGTTATCTTGCCTTTGTAAAATTCCCAGTGAACATTTCTCTATAAGCCATGACATTTCCAACATGACTTTGAAAGCCCAGATTTGCTGAATCTGCCATGTTATTTGCTCACCCTGTGATAACTCCTCATCTCGGAAACCTCAATGATGAGGAAGAAATAGAAAGAAAATGAAGTGGCAGAGAAAAATATGTTTCTTTTCCTAAAATCCCTTTTATGAGAAAAGGTCAAATTGCTTATACAATGTTTTAAAGAATAAGACTTTGTGAATTAACTGATGATGAAAGTTCACCCAAAATCTTCAAGAGGTTCATTTGCCTTTCCTGTAGTGAAATGAGAGCAAGGTGATACTTTTCTACGCACATATCTTGCATTTAGTTGAAATCGTGATGCTGATCACTGATCAGCATCATACATAAATTATGCAAGTGCAGTTTGTACACATCAGGTACAAATGCAGCAATATGAGTGTGCTAAATTGGCTGATGGCCATTAAACTTCAAGGTAAATGAATTACGAATTCCTGCCAGCGACACAGAAATGTATCCCAAACTATTAGCTGGTAAGGAGGTGTGCATGTAGACAATGCATTATGGATAAACAGCTTTGCAGAACTTTGTGCTGTAGCCAAAGATTTTATGTGCAGAAGCTGCCGTGACTTTATCTGTAACCTGGCGAAAGAGCAGTGAGCAAAAATCGTGATTTTTTCTTCCTAGCTTTGCTTCGAAGTATGAATAACACAGGCGTCTCACATCTGTTACAGACCGGATCTCTGCCGATTTTTCCCATGTTACTGAATCATGCCAACAGATTTTATAGAAATAGCACTGTTGTGCTTTATTTAGAGTATAGTCTGTTTCTGTATGTCAGAGACGTACTTGAAGCTCAGTGATTTGACACAAGCCTTTTCATCTTTGGTCTTTGTGTCCCAATTCGCTGCTTTAACATTAGAGAGCCTTTTGCTCTGTTAACAACAGCAAAGAGCTGAGAGAAACTAGCCCATCCTGAAGTAAATAAAATATATGCTGTCTATTATTTCACACGTCGCCTGTGGAAACTCTAGCTTTGGAAATTCGTGTGTGTGGGGAGGAAAAAGCCTAGTTGAGTGTTTCGCAGTAGCCAGAGACATAAACCTCGGTAAGAGAAGCGGCGTCACGGCTTGTGGGAGTTTGTGCTACCTCACTCTCTTTCAAACCGTTTCATTTTAAAGAACGAGACTCTAACTGTTTGCTTTCTTCTCTAATGTGACAAGAACACTCTGAAGATTAACCCTGAGTTTCCTGTGTCACGGTAACTATAACGGAGAATTTATAAATTACAAAGAAAACGAAAACTTTCGCCGTCTCGAGGTCCTTTCGGTTCCAGGACTCGCGATTTATTCCACCCTCTCCACCCAAACTACACTCTTTTCGCGACAAGACACGGACGGGCGAAAATAGGCACTTCCGCGGTTTTTCAGATGTAGAAAAGGGTCGATTTCATTACAGATAAACTATGAAAAAAGCATTTTATTGCCCCCGAAGAAACACAAGCCGGAGCGCGCAGCACCGGGCGGTGGCGGGGCGGGGCGGGCGGCGCCACCAATCAGCGCCCGCGCGCTGCTATAAAAGGCGCCGCCGGCGCTGCGGCCGCTCAGTGCTCATCGCGCCGCCGTCATGTCCGAGACCGCGCCTGCCGCAGCGCCCGCCGCAGCCGCCCCGGCCCCCGCCGCCAAGGCCNGTGGAAGAAAACTCTTGCTCCGCACCTAAACCCAACGGCTCTTTTAAGAGCCACCCAAATTCTCTTAAAAAGGCTGAAACGCTGTGGCTAGGGCGGGATTGGGCGAAGGAGACGTGATGGAGATACTGAAAGAAAGGGTAGTTTGGGGATGGTGGTTGTTTCGGGAACTGGGGCGGGCGGAGCAGCGAACTTGAGCCGCCTTTAACCTCCCTGCGGACTCCGGGGCGGGAGGTGAAGCAGCGCCGGTGGCTTTGGAAAGCCCGCACGGCGCCGGGATTGGCTGCGCCTTCAGAAGGGCCAAGCTGCTTTCCCGGGAGCCCCGTCAGCACCGCCCCCGCCCCGCCCCGGGAAACAAAGCTGGGGCAGGGGGAAGGTCTGTTCGGGGCTGCGTGCCCGCAGCTGCTACGGCTGTTAACAAGTCAGTCTGAAGACGCCTATCTCCAAACGCTCCGCGGCTGGGTTTTTTTTCTCTACTTTCAATTAATGAAATTCAAGCTCCTTTTCGGAATTTGTTGGTGGCTCTGAAAAGAGCCTTTGGGTTTCTCTGGGAAAAACGTTCCCGGGCGTCGTTCTTCGGCGCTCACTTGGCTT